>CAIGQZ010032498.1:696670-715426 GCA_903798205.1 Danio tinwini
ATATATATATATATATATATATATATACATACATACATACATACATACATACATACATACATACATACATACATACATACATACATACATATATGATTTGCCTCCAGTAATATAGTACTGCCCTCTAGTGTAAAGTGTAGCACACAGGAGGGGTGGGAGCACTTGAGCATGTACAGCACATCCCAGACACAGCACTTACATTCAGTATCAACAATCACACACACCTCCTACATACTGGAGCTGCTGAAGCCTTTAGTAAGAGCAGGCTGTTGTTGGAGATAACACAGTCAGGAGACTCGCGACGCCCGCGGACTCTCTGATGGTGGTTGGCACGTCTCACTCACTCATGGAGAGAAGGACAGAGAGCTGAATGTGGCTTTAAACAAGGATGTCGGAGCTTTTAAAACCTCAGACAAACTGTGATGAGGCAGAACATTGAAAGACAGTACAAACAAAGAAATATAAGTGTACGTCTTGCAATTAGAAGTTGTACACAGTAAAACTAGGGTGAAGATAGTTTTGAAACAATGCATGCTAGAGATGTTTTCTTATTATTTTTTACTTTAGCCTATTTACAGTTTTTCTCATTTGCTAAGACATGCTCAGTGAAACTAGGATTCACTTGATCTTCATCATCACTATCCCATCAGAGCTGAAGACATGTCTTGCAAATGTGCAAACTCTTTCTCATTGGATTGACACATTTTCCCCAACTATTTTCAAAGGTGTAACACGAATGTTATTCAAGCAGTCCAAAATCCATTGTTTTAGCTATGGTAACCAAACTGAAAATATCTATTCCTAACCATTAGAAACTACCAACATCAGTATGAAATCACTGAAGCACTGGTTTGAAACTCCTTCACACAAATCTTCAATTATCAATCAGTCTGCAAACCTTATAAAAACAGTGGTGTTGTTCTGTGCCAGCATGGATGGAGGAGGTCAATAGTGGCTTATACTCACAATAGATTTGACTGTATATTGGTTTACATGTGTTTTCTCACAGTATTTTATTACTTTTGTCAGTTTTTTTTTTTACAGTAACAGTATTTCAGTTTTCAGCCACAGTTTGAAAAATGTCATGAATTCAGTATAAATTTAATCAAAGCTTTTTTTATTCTGGATCCAATTCTTTGCAAAAAGGCAAATTTGACAGCCCAAATAGAAAGATAACAAATGGCATTGGCAATAGGCTACAATGGCAAGCAATGGTGCACTGATTCACACTGAGTTCTGTATTTTGTATTTTGTTGTCCATTGTGAAATGATTCATTGAAAGAGCTCATATACTTGTTTGCAAGTTGTATTGTTTGAAGGTAAAATAAGCTTTTGTTGCATATTTTAAATGTTTTGACACAGTATGTGCATTTTGCAAGCAAAATGTGTCATTTTGACCATGTGGGCCACTGCTTAGGCCTGTGTGTTAACTGTTTTGAAAATGTGGAGTTTCAGTTGACGGCTGCATCAAATCATTCAAGAAAAACTGTATTATTGGATTGTTCAGCTCATATTATACGTTAAATTATTGGTTTGGTACTATTTTCATAAGCATTGTGTACATTTTCAAATCTCTTTAACTTTTAAAACCACACTGTAAAACCCCACAGTAAACTTTATTAAATGAAATGAGTATAGTTAACTCAAAATTGACAAAAAAGTTAATTCTACTCATTTGAAAAGAGTTTTATCTCAACTTAAACAGAGTTCACAGTACTCATATAGATTTTTTTTTACTCAAATGGTTTGTAGCAATCAGTTTTCCTCAAACGGTTTGAGTTGACTTAACTTATTGGGTTTTACAGTGCACTATTGATCCTTTGAAAACCTAAAGTCTTGATTTTATTGTAGTTGCACATATATTCATTCCACATAATCATTGTTTCAGAACACAAAATCATTGTGATATGTGTTGAGAAACACACCAGTAAGATCTTTTTTTCAACTTAATACTTTTAACCAGTTCCTTCAATTCAATTTAATTCACCTTTATTTCTATAGCGCTTTTACAATGTAGAGTGTGTCAAAGCAGCTTCTCATAGAAGATTATAGTAAATTGAAACAGTGTCAGTCCAGTTTTCAGTGTTTAAGTTCAGTTCAGTTTAGCTCAGGTCAGTGTGGTATAATATTTACTACTGAGAGTCCAAACACTGAAGAGCAATTCTATCAATGCGCAGCTCTACAGATCCTGAACCATGCAAGCCAGTGGCGACAGCGGCGAGGGAAAAACTTCACCAATTGGCGAAAGTGAAGAATTTTAAAAAACCTCGAGAGAAACCAGGCTCAGTTGGGCATGACCATTTCTGCTATGGTCAAACGTCTTGTGCAGAACTGCAGTCTAGGCGCCAGAGGCTGGAGAATGCTGGACCTCAGCGAAGACTCGTCTGTCCCTGGAGCGTCACAGGAGCGTCTCATGCTCTCCACTCTTGCATGACCACCACAGCAGCTGCTCAGGATAAGGCCTGGTCCAGGATTATAAAAACCTTTGGATTGTCTTGTCGCTGGTCTTGGATCGCATCAGTGGTGCTGCATAGTCTGAGGGCCTCGGGATGAGTACCCCCAGGTGGAAATAGAGAATAAAGAGAATAATTAGCGTAGCTGCTGTTCATAGTGTATATAAACGAGATGCAAAAAACCTGCGTGAGGCGTCATATCGCTAAGTGATGCACTGAGTGTATGCTTTGCTATAAAGATAGGTTTTTAATCTAGTTTTGAATCTTCAGTAGCAAACAATACAAGGTACACATTTAATTTGCTCTCTGGGCTAAAGAATGTTACTGTACTGTAAAACTCTAAACACAGCTATCAAAACAAATGTTGCATATGTTCAGAGTAACTGACAAAAGCTATCAAAAATAACAATAAAAGGTTTTTACAATATGAAAATGTGAACACAAAGCTATTTACAAATGCAAGCAATCATTTTTTTGTAATTGGTATTGCTGCAAAGTACTACAAATTGTAATTGGTTTGGTATTTTTTCATAAGTAAAATGTACATTTTCAAATCTCTTAGAACAAAACTGTAAACTCATCACACTTGTAACATCACTAGTCGTTCTTTCAAATATGTCATGATTTCATTGTATTTGCACATATTTTCATTCCACTTTATCATTGTTTAACAACACAAGATCATTGTGATGTATACTGAGAACATTTGCTTTAAATCACCAAAACAAAACAGTAAGATCTTTTTTCAACTTAGTACTTTTAACAATCAGTTCATTCAGTAGTAAACAATACAAGATACAAATTTCATATTACTATTGGTGCTGAATTAATATCATGTGCAGTAAAACTGAATAAACAGCCATCACAGAAATCTGACAAAAGCTATATTCTTAGTTTAAAAAGTTTATACAACATGAAAATGTGATCAAAGAACACTTAATTTTATTTTACTTTTATATTTCCCATAATTAAAATATTTCCCAAATGATGTTTAACAGAGCAAGGAAATTTTCACAGTATGACTGATAATATTCTTTCTTCTGGAAAAAAGTCTTATTTGTTTTATTTCGGCTAGAATAAAAGCAGTTTTTAATTATTAAAAAAACATTTTGTCTTCAGCCCTACTGATAATGTTCAGGCCACTTGCTCTGGGCTTCTTATCTGCTTTCCGATCCCCCCGTATCCGCAATCTGGGTGTCCTTTTTGATGAGTCATTGAAACTAGACAAACAGATCAGTTCAGTTATTGGCTCCAGTTTTTATAAACTCCGTTTGCTGTCTAAAGTCAAACATTTCTTAAATCCCACCACACTAGAGATGGCTGTCCACGCTTTTATTACATCACGGTTAGACTACTGCAATGCACTTTACTGTGGCATTTCAAAATCTCACATTTCTCGCCTTCAGTTGGTCCAAAATGCTGCTGCTAGATTTAGTTGTAATAGCAGAAAATATGACCACATTACCCCTTCTTCTAAAATGCCTCCATTGGCTGCCTGTGATTTTAAAGTGCTTTTACTGGTATATAAATCCTTCCATAATCTGGCCCCATCATATCTCTCAGAGCTGTTTCATTTTTACACTCCCGTGAGATTTCTTAGATCAAGTGATCAAAATCTTCTTTTAGTTTCTTAGTCCAGACTGAAACGTAGAGGGGACAGAGCTTTTTCCGTGGCGGGTCCTCGGTTGTGGAACACCCTGCCGCTTGAGATTAGAATGGCTCCATCATTATCTATTTTTTAAATCACTTCTTAAAACATACTTTTAGCTTGGCTTTTTAAGATTATTTTAAAAGTCCTTTCTACTGCTACATTTTTACTTTTTTTCTGACGTTTCTCTTGTCTTATTACTGTTTTGTATTCTGTTTTTTTATTTTTACTTTGTCTTGTGTACAGCACTTTGGTCAGTTTGGTTAGAGACTGTTTTTAAATGTGCTCTATAAATAAACAAACTTGAACTTGAAAACTTTAAGGTCAAAATTATTAGCCCCTTTGAGCTATTTTTTTCTCCAATAGTCTACAGAACAAGCCACTGTTATACAATAACTTGCCTAATTACCCTAACCTGCCTAGTTAACCTAATTAACCTAGTTAAGCCTTTAAATGTCACTTTAAGCTGTATAGAAGTGTCTTGAAAAATATATAGTCAAATATTGTTTACTGTCATCATGACAAAGATAAAATAAATAAGTTATTAGAGATGAGTTATTAAAACTATTATATTTGGTAATGTGTTGAAAAAATCTTCTCTCCGTTAACCAGAACTTGGGGAAAAATAAACAGGGGGGCTAATAATTCTGACTTATATATGGTAATATATGCAAATTACATATATGACAAACAAGTTCATTCATTTTCCTTTCCTTTGTGGGTCGCCACAGCAGAATGAACCACCAACTACTATCAAGTGATTTACATACATAATCAAAAAATGTATTTACTGTATATACCATAATATCAGTTTAATCACTGTTAATTAATTTAATAAATTTCTAATTGTGATCACCGGGTGAAAATAATTAGTAGTTGGTCTTTCTGAAAGTTCCTGCAGCAATTGTAACTTACAAATGATCAGACAAGTTGAAAATGTATGGACTGAATGAATGATTAATTGATCAAAAATTAAGATTAGTTGAATAAAATCACAGACAAATGTATTAAAGTGAATGATAAGAGGCACAAATCAAAAGTTTGATAGTGATAGCTTTATGAAAGGCAGAAACATTTCTTTAGATGAAACACTTGTCTTGTGTACTGAAAAGGACATTTTGTGATTGTAAAACAATTGAAAATATGCCAAAATGTTTGAAATAAAGTGCACTTTTGATGATCTGTTGTCAGAAGAGTTTTGAAAATGTACCGATTGTTTGTTAAAATTGTGCCAAACCAATTTAAAGGTGTAGTATGTAAGTTTGACACCCAGTGGTTGAACTAGATATTGCACTCCTGGATCAAAACAAACACAAGCGCACAGTGCCATATTGAGTACAGGAGCGAGTGATTTAATCTGTGTTCTAAATAAAAGCAACGACACACGATAGAGGGAATATTTTCCATATTAAAAGGAGTTTTGGTTCTAACCAACACCTCGAATTGATATATAAGAAACGGCTTCTATTTCTCACAGCTCAACATGTGAAACCTATGGCAGTGCACCTAAGGTAAACCTTGTGTGCTTTATTCAGTGCTAAATGCTAACAATGCGAGTTTGAATGCCATTTTACATGACATGTATATCCATATACTGAAAGCAGCAGCAGATAGTTCACCTCAGATCTTAAAAATACAATAAACCGTTTAAAATTGAACTTTAGAACTAAACATATCAGTGATTCAGCATCTACATTAAATGATGTTAAAGAGGGTTAACATGTATTAAATAGATTCTAAACTTTACTGTTTCGTGAGTGAGTGCGCATATTCTGTGCTTCTGAATGGCTGCATTTAAATTTCTGTTGTGTTTCGACTAGTGCAAACAGTCAAATTGCTCATCACTGCGTATCTCGTCACAAAGCGTGTTGTTAGGACACGCGGTTACAATGTAACTTGCTCACATTCATAATATTCAATAACATTAATAACATTTGCTTTAATAACCTTATGTGGAACTGAATCTGTCTCATTTTGACATCTGATACTGTCAACTGACACTGTCGTATTTCGCTCACGGATGCATGCTTTCAGAGTCTTTATGAATGAATGAATGAATGAATGAAATACGCTGTTCCAACAAGGCAACCCGGAGTTCTGAATTATAATTGGCTAACCTGGCATTGTGCAGGTTAAATTTACCTAAACAAAGACAGCGTTCCGGCACAGAAAAAAAACATTTTCAAAGCAGAATATCTGACTTCAGCATTGTTTTTCAGTTAAACAAGTATGTTCATTTGGGATGTTTCTTAAATATCTGCACACAGCACCTTTTAAAAATGTCATTTTTAGGCAACAGCCAGAACAGTAAAAAATGTATGGACATAATAAATGTTTCATTGATTAAACATTACGATCAGCTGAATTTATTGATAGACAAATGTATCTAACTGAACGATAAGCAATGCAATAAATGCAAAGGTTGCAAAAGTTTGAGAGAACTAGCATTATGAAAGGCAGATACTGTTAAGTTATACAGATGAAACGCTTATTTTGTGTAGTGAAAGGGACATTTTGTGATTGTGTGTATTATATTAAAACTGAAATTATATTAATGCTGAAAAAAACTGCACTTTTAATGATCTGTTGTCACAGCAAAAAGTCCTATATGACGGTAATAGTTTGATTGCGGTGTTTACTTTAACAATGCCACTAATACATGCATACTCTACATGTCTTAATTCCATTTCTGTTTAGTTCAGTTATGACTTTAGTCAGATTAAGGTATTCAAAAATCGCTGTTTACATGGTAGACTCTTAGGGTGCTTTCACACTTGGTTTAATTGACTGGACAGTACCCAAGTTCGATTGTCCCCCCTTGCCACCTTCTTGGTTGGTTTGTGTTCACACTGTCTTTTTTCCTTCTGAACCTCGGTACGCTTGCGTCATCGAGCTGCTGTTTTGTTTACGTCTGTTGCTAGGTGACGGTCACGAAAGCAAAGCAGTAAAATGGAGACTTCCGCACATCGCGGTCGATTTGCTTTTGCTGAATCTTTTAGTTTTGGACATACAGAAAGCGACTCGCGTCCATCTGCCGCAAAAATATTATAAACATTCAGAACATCACACAGTGTCTGCAGAAGCTGTTTTTGGAGGAGACAAACAGACATCACTGTGTATCACTGTGCTTGGCTCAGTCCTGCATGTCACCAAGGTACAATACGTGGAGCGCGCACACACACACATACACACACACACATACACACACACACACACACACACACACACACACACACACACACACACACACACATGAATAAACGTTATGAAAACGATAGTTTGTTGTACCGTTTGCGGTTCACTTCCGCTATTTGGTACGATTGCATTCATACTAGAAGTGAACCGTACCAGAGTTCGCATAAACCGTACCCCAGACCACCTCTTTCAGACGGACTCGGGTACGGTTCACGGGTGCGCACCCGAGTTCAGAAGACATATTCACACTAGCTAAACATACCGTACTATGACGTCAATGAACCCGGGTGCGGACCAAAGGTGCTACTGTGAAAGCACCCTTAATTAGAGTATTGTCTAAATCATATTAAAATCATATTAAACTATTGTTGCCCATGTAAACATACTCAATGTTCGACTCTACCACACCATCAGGGCTCTGCGAACTTGAATGTGCGAAGCAGCATTTTCTGTATGTACGTACATCAAAAGTTAGTAGGCTATGGCTTAGGCTTATTGACAATGGAAGATGATTTACGGTTAGTCGCGTCAGTAATCCAATTACAGATTAGCATGTTGTCCTCACATAAAAAGGGTTGGTCTTTTACATAATTTTAAATGTATGTTTCAATGTAATTAATGCTACACACTTTAAACGACGTTTGGGGGGAGGGGTCCTAAAAGTTTGAAAACCCCTGATATAGAGTCTTGATAATGAACTGAAAGTTATATTATAATATCTCCAATTGCTATAAATAACTGTCTGTAAACATCTTAACGAGTAATGATTGGTTCATTCATTCCATACATTGAAACATCTGATTCATTCAGAAATTAACCCTTGTGTATTGTTCAAGTTTACTATGCTTTTGTTGTGTTGGTGTCTGTTTTTGCCCCATTGACTTCCATTATAACTACAGTTTTGATCGCAAAGCCATGTCATGGATACTTGGTTGTTAATAGTTTTCTGTTGGGAAGATGTTAAATTTGTCATTTTTACTGTTGATTGTCATTTGGCACAATTAACCCTTTAAATATGTCTGGGCAAAAAAAGAAAGTTTCTGGCTTTTATATGGAGTTCTATGGAGTAAAACAATAAATTATAGTGGGTGTGCAGAAATATACAGTATACTTGCTATGTTTACTATGTTTTGAGAGCTAAGTTGCTTATAACTAGGGCCAGATGGAATCTGCGGATGTTTTTTGCAATTTCTGCTGAGAATTTTGGTCAAAATCTGCGGATTTCTGCTGAATTATTTTGGGAGTATTATAACTAAAACCTTAATATGTGAAATAAAAAAGTAATACCTTTTAACTTTTATGTTATGTTTAAAATGCAAATCCAATTAGATTCACTTTATTTGGTAAACAAAGCAAGTCTTTCATATAATATATCTACTAAAAGACAGAAAATATTACTTTACAAACTGCATTGTACATAAATCAAATTAACATTTTCATATTAGTCAATAATATTACTGTAATTAATTTAAAAACTGAATAAATTTAGATTTACACACATTTACTCAAGTAAATAAACAGAATCAATGATGGGCTAAAAATCTGTGGAATTTTGCGCATGCAGATGCCGTGTAGGCCTACTTATAACATAGTCGCCCACTAAAGCTAAGCAGGGTTGCGCCTAGTCAGTACCTCAATTGGAGACCACATGGGAAAGCTAGATTGTTGCTGAAAGTGGTGTTAGTAAGGTCAGCGGGGTCTGAGTGGGTCCTAATGCCCCAGTATAGTAAAGCGGGTGCTATACAGCTCAGTGAGCACCGTCTTTTGGATGAGACGTTAAACCAAGTAGAGTAGGGGGTTTAACCCCAGCATTCTGGCAAAATTTGCCCATTGGCCTCTGTCCATCATGGCCTCCTAACCATCCCAATATCATAATTGGCTTCATTACATCTCCTCTTCACCAATCAGCTGGTGTGAGGTGTGGTCTGGCGCAATGTGGCTACTGTCACATCATCCAGGCGGATGCTGCACACTGGTGGTGGATGAGGAGATTTCCCCCACTGTGTAAAGTACTTTGAGTGTCCAGAAATGATTATATATGGGTAAGTGTTCAAAGGTCTCTCTCTTACACACACACTATACTCCATATAGTCAGAAATCAGAAACTAAGCTTTTTTTTTTACACTGCAACTGATCAACAGTAAAAATTACAAATATTTCCTCTTCCCAATAGGGAAAACCAACAACAATCAAGAAAGCATAATTATATGGTGTCGCTTTGCAATTAAAAAAGGTCAGTGTAATGGAAATCAATAGGGCAAAAACAGCCACCAACATAACGAAAGTGTAGTACATTTGTCCAGAGTGAATTATTGAACAATTTCAAAGCATTTCTCCCAAAATATGTGTCACCAAAAAAATAATTCCACTTGATTCCATTTCCACCAGTTTAAGATTCAAAATCACCCCAGAGTGGATGAAAACATCCCCAGCAGCACACAAGCGTAAGTTAACAGCTCTTTTAAAATAAAAAAGGGTAAATACTATAGATGTCAATGGCTACTGGTTTCCAATATTCTTCTAAATATCTTCTTATGCGTAAAAAAAAAAACGATTTTAAGCAGGTTTGGATCAAGTTACGAATAGTAAACAAATAACAGTTCATTCAATTAAATAATTCAGACCACGAAAACATCTGATTCATTAAGAAATTAAGCAAACAGTTCTCTTTTTGAACCACTGAATCCTTGGGGTACTAGATTCATTTAAAACTCTGAATAATTCAGTAACACTGAGATGTTTTATAACAGTAACACTTATAAACAGTAACACTGCTGTTTTATAGGTAATTTTTTTGTTGTCAAAGCTGAACAAAAATAGAATATTATCTTCTTATTAGTCCAGCTTTGTATAAGTGGGAGTGTCAAGTTGCGAAAGAGGGAAGGGTTTGCATAAAAAGGGGAGTTTTATTACATGCACGCGCTGATTTTCACAACCGGCAACACAAACACAAACGCAGGGGAGATAGACAGTGGTTATGTTTACAGGGACATCAGTAATGGAATTATTTGTCTTAATCTGATTTAAACAATAATATGATTAATGTGCTTACATAAGTACCTTTTTGAATGTTATTTTCATGATTCCATTTTACATGTTATAGCAGATAATTTGATTAACATCATTGCGTCACCATGCATCCACATTTCCTCTGGAGTTTCATGTAATTTCAGCTGTTTAATTTTTTTTTTTCGACTTTAACTTCAGTTTGGCACTTTCACTTTCATTCAGGAACATTTCATGCATGCCCCCCATGACAAACAAAATATTGTATGTGAGTATGATCTGCTGGAAGAGTGTTGTTTTACGCCGAATGGGTGAAAAAATGCATGCTGAGTTGATAAAAAAAAAAAAGCTCAGCATTTCGCAATGCAGGTGTAGGTGGTCCTTCTCTGACTTGGTAGGTGCAGAGAATAGCATCAAACAGCCATATGTGTATAGACTATCCTGTCGCAAAATGTGGTGAAAATCAAACACGCTGAAAATCCTGCACGATGAAAATAATTTGATTAAGGTGTTTACATGTTTACATTCGGAGAGCAGCATTTACAGCGTATCTTTCAGTCCATAATATTGTAGTGATATTAATGTTCTGTAAACTTCGTAACTAAAGCATTTTGATTAAGGTATGTTTTTAAAAACTGAAAGAGTACTGCTGATGATACTAACTAACTTTGCCTCTGAATGAACATAAACAAAGAACACTGACCACACACTTACCAAATCCGTAGAGACAGGACAAGCAACATGAACTGGAACCGCGTCTTTTTTTTAAAAGGAGATGAGTAGCAAATCCGGATTACACCATTTCCAGATGTGAAAAGCTCTCAGGTAAAAAAGTTTCTGTACAAACATATTTTTGTTGCTTATTAGCAGACCACTGTAATTCACACATGTGGGCCCACACACCATCTGTGCTCTCATATTGGGGAAATGAAAAAAAAACCTTTGTTGCAGTCACATTTCTAAACACAACAATGACAACACATGTCTCCGAACATTTCTTCTTCTTCCACTTGTTTTAATTACGGTTGACAACACAACATGGCGTCTCTCTGCCGTCTGCACACTGTAACAGGTAAAAACAGTTGAAGCTATATGCATATTAATGAAGTTGCATCTCATTCACAAAAGAGCGTGCTGGTCAACATCTCAAAAAATGTGTTTTTGTGACCCTTTAAGAATAAATAACAGCACTTATGTATTATTTAAACCATATGAGTAATAATATGTCAATAAACACCTTTAAAAAGTTCTCGCTGCATATAGTGTTAGTATTTAAAATCCATTCTTTTAAAATGTCTACTCAACATCTAACAGGAAATGTTTCAGATGCATTACAGTGCAACATGCAAAAAGGAGTGCAAAATGCAAAGTTTCATATACTGACAGATATGCAATTTTCGGTTTATGCCAGCGGTGATACGAGAAGTAAGAAAATGTAAGTGATAAGGGGTGAAAGGAACAGAAAATGAGCATGAGGCAAACACAATTACAGTAAGTAAACCAGACAGCTTAGCTCGATCTGTCCTCTGTCTGTAACTGTCATTTATCTCCATCTCGCCATCTCTTGGATCGCGATGCAGAAAGTTCAAAGCTAAATCTAATCGCAGCCAATCTGTTTATGTTTATTCAGAGCTGTCAAACACAGGATTCAACACAACAGGCGAAGATGTTGCACACTAGAGGGCACTCACTTGCTTTCAGCTGGTCTGTGACAGTCCTGTACCATATATAAATGCACTGTAGGTAAAAGAATATCAAATATTCTGAAGAAAAGCAGAAACTTGCATAATAAAAGAGAACTAAATTAATAAATGCTTCATGTCTTTTTTATCTGTATTTTTAATGAAGAAATGTGCAAAAAATAACAAAAAGAAATCAACTATATGCTACAGCTTGGTGGATTTTTTTTTTCTCTCATGTTATAAAATGATTGTTCAATAAACTTAACTGATCAATCTTGTTAATTATAATATATAGAATAAATAATTTATATAGTCAAATATAAAAATGATAAAATAGCATTTTATTAATATTCTTCATATATATATATATATATATATATATATATATATATATACATATATGTATATATATATATATATATATATATAATGAAATCAGGATTTTAAATGTTAAAAAAGTTTAAAATGGCAACATTTCAGATGATATACTTCACATTTTTATCTCAAAGGTGCAGGTGATCTGCCAAAATGCTAACCGTTAACATAATAGCTTTGAAAACACAGTCCCTCCCTTGACGTCGAAAGTCACGCCTCCTGAAATCATGAACAGGCACCTTAAAGATAACAGCAGACAACCCACTGCCAAATGATCATGTCATTCGCCATTTAGAAACCTTTTCAGTACTTTAAAATACTACAATTCTGAATGAAAAACATTTATATCTAGCACTTTTTCAGTTGTGTAGTAAACAAAATATTTCATGCATGCAAGGATCACTGGTCTCACTCTTTCATGCACTTTGTCCTAAAGTGACTACGGTGCTTGGCCGGCAAGGTGCAGGAATTACCCTTATTACTTAGCCGTACTTACATGCTATTTCAGAACAAATATT
Organism: Danio tinwini; assembly: GCA_903798205.1. Taxonomy (NCBI): domain Eukaryota; kingdom Metazoa; phylum Chordata; class Actinopteri; order Cypriniformes; family Danionidae; genus Danio; species Danio tinwini. Next base: position 709,548 of record CAIGQZ010032498.1, read on the forward strand.
CTGTACTGTAGCATGGTAAACTACAGGGATCACATCACAGGTTGTCATTGTTCAAAAATTAACCAATGTGAATAAAAACCCAACTTTATTTCAGTAAAGCAGGCTAGGCAGTATAGCCAGCCTGATCTCACGAGGAAACGTAAGTATTTTATGTTTTGTCAGTTTGTCAGTTTTGTCAGTTTGTCAGTGGCTAATTCATACGAGTTTAGTCGTACGAAAATGTACAATTTTAAAAAGGAGGTGTGGCACTTAACCCCACCCCTAACCCCAACCATCATTAGATTGAATTAGATCGTACGAATTCATACGAATTAGCCACTAAATGAAAAAGTTACGAATTGCCGTGAGATTGCGTTGGAATAGCGCTATTTGCTTATGTTTTGTTGTTAAACTAAATAAAATTTACATTTTTGATGCAGTAAAAGGTACCTTATGAAATTGAAAATAGTCACATCAATCTTTTTCAAAGTGAATGGGGAGCATTGAAGCTGAAGCCCCGTGTGAATGGGGCATAAGAGTACTAACATGAAATAATTTATATTAAGGCAAAAACAGATTTTACCTCTAAAATGTTTATTAACAAAATGAACATTAAGACGATAAAAACATCCCCAAATCTAAATAAATTTGAGCTTTAAACACGTGGCCTTAACAAATGTCTAAATCATTTCCCAAAAAAAATTAAAATCTTACTAGATTATTGCTTCTACAGTAACGTTAGACAGTGCCTGCACCTCCACAACAATAAAAGCAATAACCATTTTTTTTTTTTGTTGAATTAATTGTGTTACCTGGAGACTGCAAACTAATTTCAGTCATAGCTGAAAGTGGGGTGTGGGTGTACTTCGCATCCAGTTTTTGTTTGATGTTATGTTTCTTGCAGTTGTCAAGAGTTTTACTTACACAAGATCTACACTTAACGACAAACCACTTTTTTTCCTTCGATGAGTTAAAAATAAAAATAATCCATTGCAAAAATGTACGTCTCTGGCCTGCCTTTGTTTCTCTTTTAAACTGTAGTGATGACGGGCGATTCGCTAATGAATTGTTTGTTTTAACCGAATATTCTACACTCTCAGAAATAAAAGTACAGGAGCTGTCACTGGGGCAGTACCTTTTTAAAAAGTACATATTTGTACCCAAAGAGTCCCCAGTGGTACCTCAAAGGTGCATATTAGTGCCCACATGTACCTAAAAAAGTACCTTTGAGGTACCATTATGGACCCTTCAGGTACAAATATGTCCCTTTTGAAAAGGTACCTTTATTTCTGAGAGTGTAAGCGAATTAGTCGAACCAGTTCATTACATTGAACAAAGTTGTCGTGAAACGGTTTGCGTCTTCACTAAGTACTAACATACCGGATACCCCCGCTCTGACTCAAAATAAACCTATATCTTGAGTTATTCAGTTAGTAGAACAGTACACTGACTCATCTGCTGTGAAAAAAGAGACCTGCTAATAATGATGAGTGCGAGCCGACTGTCTGTTCCCTCAGAGCACGCTCTCTCATTGAGTGTATGATTGAACCTGACTAAGGTCATTTTTATTCCACAATATATTTTGTAAAAGAAAGGTAAAAAGTAACTTGCGTTACATTTATTTAAAAGTAACTCAGATTTACAAATCTACTTTTGGGCTACTTATCAGAATTATTATTATCAGCCAGACAGATTTGAATTAGATGAACATTTTTTTGTCTTATGCCTCAGAATATAAAAATACATTCAAATACATTTAGATCATTTACTTTAATCATTACTGTTGGCATGTGAAGAGACTTTCAACCAGCATACCAAAAAAAAAAAAAGTTTCTGAAGACAATCACCTACTGCACCTTTAATCTACTTTATTTATTACTGTATGAAAGTCTATATCATTTGTATATACTTTTAAATTGAATAATATGTTATATTGATTTATTATATTTTATTATTGATCAATTATATAATATTTTATTTAATTGAATATATTATTTTTATAACTACAGCTGCAGAAGTATAGAAAAGTCAGCATTTCTTTTTGGAAATCTCAATAATTTGTTTCAGGGCTTCTCTTTAGTTTTGTCTTCCTCTCTTCATTGAATGTATCTGCTATTGTCATCCTGTAATTCCTTTGTTGCATTGTTAAAGACTTTGTTTAAATCAATAAGGATGACTCATTATGAAACGCCGTTGTCAAAGAAAAAGGAAATCTATTTGTGGTCTTATCTGAATCCCATTTATGTGTTTCCATCGAGCGTGCAATTATAACTCAAAAATATATGGAACAAAATCAATGGCAAAAGTATTGAATTAAAAAGCTTATTGAATAGCACAAACTGAAGTTCTTGCATTTTAATGAATTGAATTCCAGGGTTTGTATTTTTAGGTCCTGAAATTTAACATAGCTGCCTTTAACAATAATAATAATAATGTAAATTTATAGCCTATCCCAATCCTGAAAAAAGCTGCGTTTAAACAGGGCAAACACTTCTAATAACCCCTTAATGTTTATGCCATATATTAGACGGTTCTGTGAATAACTGAAGACGCTCCTTTAATGCATTCACACGTCCCATCAATACCCAACCTTAAATCATACCTGAACACTTTGTCTAACAGTTTCAACAGTTTTGTGTGACATTCTCATAAAATCTCTCTGGTTTTGAAACTAATATCTTTGTTCTTGTTCTTAGCCCTGGCAATTATGTTTATCTATTTTTTTATAATTTTAATATTTCCTCTCCTTTTTCTCTTACGTTTATATTCTTTAGCAGTCAATATAATACTTTACGTCTATGGAAGAAAGAGTTAATAAAGATAGAGATTGTGTTGGTAACATCATATTCGTCAAAAGACTGTTTGTGCATGTAACTCCAACGGTCGGAGCAGGGCGCGAGCCGGCCAGGCGATACCGACATGGGAGACAAATGCTCTGAGGAGACTAAAGATTGTGGAACAGCGTCTGTCGCTGGATCCGAGGAGTGAGGTTTACTTTAGGGCAAATATAAATGACCAAAACATCATTTACTTATTTTACTCATACTTATTTTATTACTTATAATGTCCAAGACATTGATATTATATTAAATGCTACTTTTGTGCCTTTATTAGCTTTATTCTCGCCTATTTACTGGCTTAAAAATCTTAAATTATACCATCTCCACCTGCTGGTGAAAAAGCAGCTGGTGATCTTCAATCTGCAATCTATTGCTTTTCCAGCAGTACCCGGATGTAATGTCGAATTTTAATAGTCGAATTTGAACCACTGAATTTATGGAAGCGAATATTTGAACTGAAATAAAATGAACTGAATATTACCTTTTGAATATTATACATCATATTTTTAAAGAGTATTGAATATTTTGTAAGTGAAACCTGAAAATTTAATATGAATTATTGAACTTATAAGTATAATACGTATTTGAAATATTTTTTGTTGAAATATTCACAGCTTAAATACACAGCTATGTTAAATTTCAGGACCTAAAAATACAAACCCTGGAATTCAATTTATTAAACTGCAAGAACTTCAGTGTATTATTTTTTTCAGTTTGTGCTATTCAACAAGCTTTTTAATTCAATACTTTTGGCATTGATTTTGTTCCATAAAAATAGTTCTTATTCCCTTTTCCAATTTGAAGTCTTTGAAAAATGATAGTTTTACACATTATAATAATATGTATTTGTTCAGTTCTGATAATAAAATCTCATATTTATGCAAAAAAAATAAATAATAAAAAAGTTCCAAGAATATTTCACCACCAAGCAGGACACAAATATATAGTCGGTCAGGTTTAATAAGTCATTTAATGAAGGAATTTGTGAGTTAATAATTCATGTACAATTAAAGTACAGCAAATGAACATTTGTGCCGGCCAGCGTGCAGACTTTCTGAAAGGCGCTGAAGCATTTAAGATTCTTATTAGCAGCTCGCTGATGAAACAAAAGCACTTCCAGAGAGCAGTGTCTGATGTGCCTCTCCGCTATTGTTTTTTTTTTTGCTGAACACGACCACCAACACTGCTTGTAATTATTTAAAGAACTGCTTAATTAATCCATTCTATTGTTCCGATTTTACCCAATCAGAGGGCCGGAAATCATCATCAATAACGATTGACTGCTCAAAACACTCCACTTTCACCTGAAACATTCTTAACCTTGTCTGAAACCGAAAAGAGTGAATATTTCACTGATGAAAATTGATTCTGTTTGTGCCGCAAATTACACTGGCACTAGTTCTGTCATTGTGTATTTGCCATGAACCAACCTTCACATTTCCTGCAATAATAATAATAATAAAATAAATATCTGATCCAGGCCATCTGCTGCTTGAAATACTTACAATTCAGTTTTGTTTAATTCACAGCACTTAAGGGAAGAAACCATGGTAACAAGTGTTTAGATAGCAGTTATGATTATATTTGCTCTACTGCATTATATACTTCTCAATGCACAAAAAGGGGGTTTAAAGAAATATTTGCATGTATTAATCAATCATTTCTTCTCCCCAATGCACTGTGAGATATTCAGTCATTGAACATCACAGTAGGATCATTTTATCTCGATGTTAGTTTATTAAACATTTATTTAAGGACTTGGGAAGCTTGGTGCTTGATGTGAGTGCAAGCGTGCATATGTAGGGGAGAGTGGGGCACAAAGTAACACTTTTTGGTTTTGACCAAATAATGAACAAAGTAATGGAGTTAGACAAACCATTTTTTTTACCAACAACACACAAGCCTCTCCTACAAATGAGCACTGAAAGTATGATCGCCGGATCTATCCCTGCAGACACATGTCAACATGACATCATATTGATGTTGTACCCCAGTGTTAATGTTGGATTATGTTTGGAAAAGAAAATCAGATTGACGTCAGAACCAAACGTCAGGCCGACGTCAATTTTCAAACGTCCAACCTAAAATCAACCAAATATCAACCTTGACATTGTGTGGACGTTACCACTATGACATCTATCAGACATTGAATTCATTTCTATAACTACAGCTGCAGAAGTATAGAACGCAGAAGTCAGCATTTCTTTTTGGAAGTCTCAATATTTAGTTTCAGGGCTTCTCTTTATTTTTGTCTTCCTCTCTTCATTGAATGTATCTGCTATTGTCATCCTGTAATTCCTTTGTTGCATTGTTAAAGACTTTGTTTAAACACAAACTAAACACAAACTAAAATCAGCCAAACAGCAAAGTAATTTGACATTGCAATTGTACGTCAAAATAGACGCTGGCTAGACATTGAATTTTGGTCACCTCACGTCATGACCTAAAACTAACCTAATATTAACGTCTTCATTGTGTGCCTGCTTTCAAATACCTTGAAACTCAATTTTTATAACACTATTTTACCCCGCGCTCCCCTATTTTGAAATGATTTTGCACCGCTTGGTTTGTCCACAAGGTGTAGCGCATGGGCTAAATGGGACAAAATGTGCTTCAGTGTGAAAGCGCAGAAATGTCAGCTTGATCTCACGAGGAAACGTAACTATTTTACACTTTGTCAGTTTAGTGACTAATTCGTACAAAGTGAAGTTTATGTACAAACAAATTTCGAGAGGATCACGTGCTTATGATTGTTCTTAGCTGTTCCTGCATTAGCCTATGATCGATTATCCAATTAGACGACTCCTAACTCACTATAAAAAACCAGAGTTTTCTTATCTCAATATCTTCGTCTTGAAGAACATATATCATATTTGAATAGTTTTGTACTTTTGATGCAGAGCACTTGGGTTCCACAAAAGAGATAAAAGTAATGTAAAATCAAGGTAAAACGATGTGGTCGCAGTGCATTTTACTCTTCCGTTTGCTTTTGAAAACACTATTCTGGCACATCTGAAAGACTCTCTGCCATCCGCACTGGACCCACATCAGTTTGCCTAC
>CAIGQZ010032498.1:720426-754350 GCA_903798205.1 Danio tinwini
GCGCTGCCCTCGGAGGAGGCAGGCCCAGCCCACTCACTGCTTTGTCCTGTTCGCGCTTTGCACCTTTACGTGGAACGAACGCAAAACTGCTTTAATTTTAGTCGATATAAAACAAGTAAGAATTTCACCAGAAAAAAAATATTATAGGAAATACTGTGAATTCCTTGCTCTGTTAAATGTCATATATATATTTATATATGAAAAGTAACTAGTAACTATTTACTCGAGTAATTTTTTCATCAGATACTTTTTATTCTTACTCCAGTAACTTTTAAGATTGTTACTTTTACTTTTACTTGAGTAAAAATTGCTGCAAGTACCTGTACTTTTACTTGAGTATAGATTTTGGATACTCTACCCTCCTCTGGTGAAGGGTTTAGGGCAGTCTAGGTCAGTGTTTCTCAACCACTTTCCTGGAGGACCACCAGCTCAGCACATTTTCTATATCTCCTTAACCAAACACTTCTGATTCAGATTATCAGCTCATTAACAGAGACTTGTAATTGGTGTGACAGACAAAGGAGTCATCCAAAACATGCAGCATTGGTGGTCCTTCAGGAAAGTGGTTGAGAAACACTGGTCTAGGTGATCTGCATGACAAGCCCCACCTTCTTATGGGTGTATAGGAAGTGTATCTGAAATATACAACAAAACGTACCTTAAGTAAGTGGGTCCCAAAGTGGAAGTTGGGACCCCTCCATAGGGTCGTGGGACAATTAGGAGTGGTCGTGACACTTACAGATCTCACTTGGAAATCTAATTAATTTTATTAAACTATTAAAATTACCATATTTTAAAAAATAGTACCTAATAGAAACATAAAAAAAAACAATGTGCAAATAAAAAGCCGTCAGCCTTTCGATTTTTTGCAACCCCTTGGGTGATTACGTTATATTAAAGACTCATGCAGAGCATTTAATACCACCAGGTTATACTTTCTGACACCTTTACGACATTCACATACATTAAAAATAAACACAGGCCACAAACGAACATAGAGGATATTCTCAGAGTGGTGTTCTGCAAAATTAAAAGATAAATAGACTTATGTGTACTCCGTTTTGTGCAAAGTTTATAGATTTATAACCACCTTATATAGGATATAAGGATATTGGGGGTCGCAAGTCACTGGCATTGTTATTTTGGGGGCCGCAGGCTGAATAGTTTGGGAACTCCTGCCTTAAATAACATATTTCAGATTTGCAAAATGGTAGACAGTGCAATCTAATGGTTATGTCATCTGAAATGTGCAATGAAAGCTACCTAGTGCAGCTTAATTTACATTTTGTAAAAAATGCTAAGGTACTTATTTTCAATGAGCCTGGGTTGACAAGTTTTCATCATTAAAGCAGGCCATTTACAGTTAGAAGCAGCAGCAAACTATAGAGAAAACAACAAGCGCCCACATAGAGAATTAGTTGAGGGTTGTTCTTTTTTAAAGTTGTTATTTTTAACAAGTATAAAGATAATTATATATTTTATAGATCATAACTTCTAGGAAGAAAAAGCTGGGCAAATGCGACTCTTTCTACAGCCAAAGGTAAACTTTATTTTTTTGCATACAGTCCAATTTTAATAACAGCAAGCTGCAACAACTACAGTTACATGTGTAGGAAGGTATGTATTTATTTATTTATTTATACCCTGTAGACCACAATATACCATATTTTGTAGAAGAAAATAACTGCTGTAGAACATTTAAAAGCAAAATACATGACACATTACCTGTGTAGTGTAGTTTTAAAAAATGTTGACAAGTAAAAGCTTCTAAATTCAGTTTATATAAAATTATTGCTCATATCTCTTTGATTTTTCTTTGCACTTTTTTAAAATCTTGGATTTACTGTATGCTGTGTACACAATCAAATGGATTAGCACAATACTGTATATTTGACTTTGTGCATTCTGTATATTAACGTACCCCTTTAAAAAAGACTATTTTAAGTTGCATTCATGCCATGTTGTTAATTTGAGATTTGTTAACTTGTAAAAATAGTTCACATACTCAGAATTATACATTTCAGAGATGTACAGTACAACTTGCACCACTGACTACACATCAGGTATGAGTTGATAATGTTAAAAGAACCAGGCATAATTCCAAGTCAGATATTAAACGCTCTAATTCTAACATGACCTATTGCCATCTTAAAACTATGACAATCATTTTTGGGGGTGGACTATCTCTTAAATATGCACATATGTGCCGAGAATGAAAACGCAGTTACCTTTGAAAGGTCATGCATTCGACTGTACACATACTGTATTCTATATATGAACATAAAAAGAAGCATACTATGGGTTTAATAGTATTCCAGTGACTTAACAACCTGCACGAGACAGCAAAAAACTCCATTGATAAGGCCATTGGTGATATGTGACAGTTTATTGCTGCTGTCAAAAAGCTTTTAGTGTCGGCTCTTTAGTAAATTTGGTGAATGATGCTGCTCTGTAGTGAACATTAATAGGCTGCAAGTGTGTGGCATTAAGATTGACAGCTCTCTAGCTTTATCATATTCTCAATCTGATCATCAGTTACTTCAGCATGTAGGAAACAGATCTTGTTATTGGAGTCTTTTTGATATTGGAGTTTCAAGAGACTTTTATAAATATAGCTTGATCAAAAAGGAACAAAAAGATTAGTTACATATAGTATATCTTTTATGTATATCAGGTTCCTTAATTTTGGGTTTGTATTAGATATTTATCTGAAACCTATATCAAAAACAGGGAGATTTTATGGGGAGTGTGATAATATTTGTTCTTTTCTTTTATATCATCATCTTCTAAGTGAAAATAAATAAAACTATTTCATCTTCTGCTTATACTATATGTGTAAACATTTCATTTGACTCATGTATGTGATAACAGAAAGTCATAAGAACACAGCATACAGAGCTTTAAAGAAAAATCAAACACACGAGTCTTCGCTGAGGTCCAGCGTACTTCAGCCTCCGGCGACTAGACTGCAGCTCTGCACAAGAAGTTTGGCCATAGGAGAAATGGTCATGCCAACTAAGCCTGGTTTCTCTCTTGTTTTTTTTTTTTAATTCTTTACTTTCCCCAATTGGTGAAGTTTTTTTCTCGCCGCTGTCGCCACTGGCTTGCATGGTTCGAGATCTGTAGAGCTGCGCATTGATGGAATTGCTCTTCAGTGTTTGGACTCTCAGTAGTGATTATTAACCACACTGAACTGAGCTAAACTGAACTAAACTGACACTGTTTCAATTTACTATAATCTTCTATGTGAAGCTGCTTTGACACAATCTACATTGTAAAGACGCTATAGAAATAAAGATGAATTGAATTGAATTAAACAACAAAAATAACATATTTTATTATCCCCAAAAGGAAATGTAAATGGTATGTATTTGTAAAAGTGCAACATTTAGAGGACAAAACTTTTCTATTGTCATTCTATACACTACCTGACAAAAGTCTTGTCGCTTATCCAAGTTTTAGCAACACCAAATAAAAAACTTAACTTCTAGTTGATCATTTGGTATCAGAAGTGGCTTATATGAAATGCAAAGGCCTCTAGATTATGCTTATTTTACCAAAATAAAAGCATGCTTGATTTTTTATTATTTAATTAGGACAGTAAGGTCTGACTTTGCTTAGACAAAAGTCTTGTCACTTAACAGAAATAATGTACAGTATAGAATATAAAGTCATGGTGTAGTAGAAATAGAAATAATATTGTGTATGACTCCCATGAGCTTGAAAGACTGCATCCATACATCTCTGCAATGACTCAAATAATCATCTGGAATGGCAAAGAATGCGTTCTTGCAGGACTCTCAGAGTTCATCAAGATTCTTTGGATTTATCTTTAATGTCTCTCCATCTTACCCCAGACACGCTCAATAATGTTCATGTTTGGTGACTGGGCTGGCCAATCCTGAAGCACCCTGACCTTCTTTGCTTTCAGGAACTTTAATGTGGAGACTGAAGTATGAGAAGGAGCGCTATCCTGCTGAAGAATTTGCCCTCTCCTGTGCTTTGTAATCTAAAGGGCAGTACAAATGTCTTGATACCTCAGGCTGTTGATGTTGCCATACACTCTGCAGATCTCTTGCACGTCCCCATACTGAATATAATTCCAAACCATGATTTTTCCTTCACCAAACTTGACTGATTGTTGTGAGAATCTTGTGTTCATGCAGGTTCCAATAGGTCTTTGCAGTATTTGGGATGATTGGGATGCAGTTCAACAGATGATTCATCTGAAAAATCGACCTTCTGCCACTTTTACAAGGAATCAACTAAAAGTGAAGTTATTATTTGGTGCTCTTACAACTGAGATCGTCGACAAGACTTTTGTCAGGTAGTGTATATGAAGCAGAGCTCACAAAGGCCCTGTTTACTCCTGAATTAAAGATGCCACAAAGTGTGGTCTGATATCAAGTTCTAAGATTCTCCAGAAATGGTTTTATGTGCTCGATTGTAACCTCAGAGTTAACCCCTAGAATAAATGCTCAGTTTTGACCATATTTGAATTGGTCATTAATAATAATAAGCTCTGATCTGACACTCTTCAGCTGGTCAGTGCCCTCTCTCTCTTTTACATGCACGCATGCACAGCATAATGTACTCTGAAATATACATGTGCAAAATAATCATACTCAGGCACGTAGCCAGCCTGGTAAAAGGGGTGGTTCTTTTTTCTCAAATAGTGGACATTTTTACATTCATACGCCTTATTTTCTATTTAATTATGAGATTTAAATAGTGCATTTTAGTGGCATTTCAAGCACCATGTTTAGCTTAATTAGCTTTTCGAGTGGTCATTATAACTATATTTGATGTATCAAATATATTTCCTAAAGGTTTATGATAAAGAAAATTAAAATAATACTTATTTTAAAAAAAATCATATTTATGCATCATATATCATTAGAAAAATAAAATAGGAATCTGTTAAAGTTTTAAATTAAAAATTATTTAGGCAAATAACAAACTGGCCAGCACATTCAACTTTCCTCCCTTTGGTCATGGATTCATTTGGCTTCTTCAACAGAAGCCAAAATAGTATTTTAATATAGTCCACGTTTGGTGCATCACATCTTTTTATTGCTTGTATTTTAAATTGTATTTGAATAAGGTCCAAGATTTAGAATAAAATTACTTGTGAAATGTTTTCTCTGTTTAAAAACAATGTAAAAGCGAAATATGACTTCTCTTACAGTACGTCTGCTTGTAAAATGAAAATATTTAGCATTGGCCAATTCTGATTATCTGAATTCACACCAAATCGACAGCCAACAGAGGATTCTGCTTGGTCCTAAAGCCTTTTTCGATGTATTATTTTCCTTATTTATGATGGCATAGCAGTCAAAATAGAACAAATGAGCTCATGTATGGGACAAATTCTGCATCTTTGTCACTGAGGGGTTTGTCTTCCGACATTGATCACAATCCATGTGTTTTGGAACAGCACAGTGAAGTCTGAATAATATATTAGACTCTGTTTATGTTTGTATATAGCATCATCAGCATTTGATTGCACTGGTGAAAATGCATTTCAAAACCAGCTGTTATAATAATAATTAATAATAATTCCTTACATTTATATAGCACTTTTCTGGGCACTCAAAGCGCTTTACACACATTAGAGGGAATTTCCTCATCCACCACCAATGTGCAGCATCCACCTGAATGATGCCATTTTGCACCAGACCACACCAGCTGATTGGTGGACAGGAGACAGAGTGATGAAGCCAGTTAAAAGCCTTAGAAACCTCTACTCTTTTTCAAAGGACATCCTGGGATTTTTAATGACCACAGAGCGTCAGGACCTCAGTTTAACATCTCATCCAAAAGACGGCGCTCACTAAGCAGTATAGCCTCATTATACTGGAGCATAAGGACCCACACAGAATGCAGGTTGGGCGCCCCTGCTGGGCTCACTAACACCACTTCCGGCAGCAACCTAGCTTTCCCATGTGGTCTCCCATCCAGGTACTGACCGGGAACAGCCCTGCTTAGCTTTAGTGGGCGACCATGTGAGAGTTGCAGAGAGCTAGCTGCCGGCTAAAGAAGCCCTATATTACTTTCATAACAAGCAGCTGTTTCTTCTTTAAAGGCTGTTTACTTTGACTTCTTACATTTTTACACAAATATCTGTACTTTCTACTTCTTACATTTTTATAACCATGGTCGTTACTTTAGTTTTCATGTGTCAGGCGCAATCTGTATTATTTCTGGTCATTGCGCAATATGAACTCAGTTTTGATGCAATTAATCTATTTTTCCTCACTGCGCGCCTGCGTGCTGCAACGCGAGACTATTTCAAGGCTATTGCGCACCGTACATGGCCTAGTTCATGAAGATTACTATGAGAAAGGCTAGGATTACTATGCAGATGTGACAGAGGGAGCCGGTGAATTTAACATGACTGAGGCTGCCCTGTTTACACGATAAGACACATTTTGTTTGTTCGGATCACAGGTAAACAAGACACATTCCAGTCAAAAACATGCTGTTTAAATGCTTAAGCCTTTTGTCCACTTCCATTATACTGCACGGGCTTTCTCTGGTCTTTCAACCTAATATCGCGAAAATAGTGCTTTTTGTAAAGATTAATACATTTAGTACTAAAACAATCAAATACTTTATAAAAAACATTTATGCAATGCGGTTTATTTCCTTTATTTTTGGTAAGTTCATATCTCCTAATACAGAATTTATGCTGTTTTTCAGTTTTTAAAATTTTTTAATTAACTATATGATTTTACATATAGGCCTATACTGTTGTCTTCAATTAATATTTTTTTACAAACATTTTACAACAACAGAGGTAACTATACTGGGAAATTTATGAATAAAAATATAAATGCAAAAGATCATGAATTTATCATGCTTAAAATGATCATGCACATGTTTTGTAGGTTGTAGTCACTCATGTGTATGTTGCTTTTAGCATAGAATAAATGTATTACAGTTTTTCTCTGTCACTTTGGCATATTTCTCAGATCAGAACTAAAATTTGTAAAACAGTAGGCCTGTGCATTTCTCAAAACAACACATAAAAATAAAAAAACACCATGGATTACCTGCAAAAATGGTCTCCTGCTCAAAATCCTTCAGTTCATCTTTCAAAACTAAATTTCTGTGTCAATGAACATGTCAGTGGCGTCAGAATGACATGTCCTTGTGTCATTGTGTATGAATAAGACTCAAATTACTTACTAGTCATGTTGTCAATAACGGTGTACTCTGGAGGGCTGTTCTGGTGTAAACTATGGCAATATTTTTTTGCTGTTTGTACTGTAATTACTTGCCAGATCATGTCATTCTGATACAGCAAGAAAAAGAGAGCACCACAAAGCACAAAGAAGAAACAAAAGTAAAAATGTGAACATACAGTAGGACAACCTCCTTTTAGACCTTCATTAGAAAAAGTCAAGATTCACCTGGGAGAAATGTAAAAAATGCATTATGACTAAATATTAAGACAACTTATTCAGGCATTTGAACAATTAAATGTTGTGGGGGTGAGTCTATTCAACAGAGATAAAAATAATACATTTTGATAAAAAATTCATAAAGAGAAACTGCTTTTCTGATGTGCACAAGTGACACGGATGATCTGAAGATTGAACAGGGAGTTTGAGAATTTCAATTCTGATCTGAGAAATGGACCAAAGTGACTGAGAAAAACTGTAACAGAATTAATGTTTATCCATTAAATAAAATAAGCACAATACCTGAAAAAAAAAAAATAAAACACTGAAAGGGGGTTATATATATGAGAGCTACTCTTTGAATAAGCAGCTTTAGCCTAATGCAAAAAATTTGTTTGCAGTCAAATTTGATAAGAGTTTATTTTAGAAAAAATCTATATATTTTGGACAGAATTCAATGTAAAATGTAAGACATTATTTATTAAGATAGACAGAGTGTATGAACATGAATGGCAGCTGTTGTTTTTTATCTAACAGCTGCAAAACTACATGCTGAACACGGAGTTTGCATCAGGATGATGATACATGGGCCGACTTTTTTTGAGCAATGTTGTTAGGCTATGTTACAGGGTGTGATGCTGCTTGGCTACTATCATAAAATTGGCAACAAACATTTTACATAAAAATTGGAAATGTATATTATTTTACATTAATGTATGAATATGATTTGAGGTCTAGTTACCTACCTATCTCACTTGCTATCCTTCAGATTCGTCCCTGATTTATCAGGGGTCGCCACAGCAGAATGAACCGCCAATTATTCCAGCATTTGTTTTATGCAGCGGATACCCTTCCAGCTGCATCCCAGTACTAGGAAACACCCATACACATTCACACACACACACACACACACACACACGCGCGCGCACACACGCGCACACACACACACACACACACACATATATAAACTACTGCAAATTTAGTAGAATTATTATCTGCCTATACCGCATGTCTTTGGACTGTATAAGTACAAAAGTATAGTCAGTACTTCCACTTTTACCAGAGTCGTTTTAAACACGAGTATCTGTACTTCTACTTAAGTAAAGGATGTGTGTACTTTTGCCATCTCTGGTTATTTAAAGAGCCCCTATTATACATTAAAAAGGATCATATTTTGTTTTTTGGGTCTCCAACAACAGACTGATCTGCATGCAAGCTCAAAAAAATACTTTCATGGTCTTATAATCTGCATTTATTTTTACCTAATTATCCCAGCGACTCCCATATGAATCGTTCAGCGATCATTTGCTCCCAAACCCCTCCTTAGCGCAAAGCTAATCTGCACTGATTGGACCGATGACAGCCTGTTGCGAGTGGTCGACAGCGTTCAGCGTGAGACAGTAAAATGCCCAGCCCGGTTTATCAGGCCCCCAGGTCACCAACATTGGTATAGGATCCGATCGCAGCGGACGCTCGAAACATGCTTCATAGTAAACTTACTAACACCACAGTAAACAGTACCCGGTTCTCAACAGTGTTATTCAGACACCTCACTCCCGAAAGCAGTGCAGTTAAACACCAGCTTATTGCTCTATGACACACATTCAGTATTAATCCACACAGCAGCAAAAGATAAACTATTCTCAACCTTGACCACTGCACGTGTGTAGGATCAGCTAACGGTAGCCATAGCAATGACGACGGCAGTGGAAGGAGCTCACAAACGCATTGAAATCCGTAAACAAAGCAGCACGAGTCCCGTTTTCAAGGTGGCTTAAGACGCGATATGAGAATATAGAGTTCACCTGATACAGTACAAGCAAGTAACAAAACATGTAGATAATTTATATTTGCAATCATTGCTCAACCTCTTGCGTGAAGTGTTATATGATCTCAGGGCTTACCTGTACTCTGCTTTGCCCAACGATTACATCCCCAGCCGGGGGGGTTGTAGCTCCCACCAGCACTCCTCCTCTGTCCTCTGACAAGCTATCTCTGCGGGCTCCCATCGCGCTCACCCCGAGTCTTCGTAAGCCTTTCCAGTGCTGGGCACCAGCCCGAAGCCCAGCCTGCCTTTGTTTGACGGTGTACCTAATAAACTGTCCTCATTTTGCCCGCACCCCTAAACTAATCCATGAGCTGTGTACTGATAGATCGCCCATTGTAAGCGTGCAGATTTCTGAACCACCCCTTTCCCTCACACTTCCAATAATATCCAGGTAAGCACAGCATCTTCATGACTCATGATGACTTCAGGAACTGTTTGTCTTTGCTGCTGTGTTAGTGTGTTAGTGGGCCGCAGGTTTAAAGTTGTGCGCTTGTAACAGATGTTCACTCAAAATTCTTCTTGTAATCATCAAATAGTTTTATTTAATTTCATATTTTCAAAGTTGTTCTTTAAATATCTTATTTTTCAGAGTTAATGATTTCATAGTTGTGTTTGTTTTCAATGTATTGGTGCATTGCGGGAAATGGTACGTGGCCCCTTTAAGTGTTGTTTTCCAGTTCCGCCTGCTCTCTCTCAGTTCGCGGCAAACGCGATCGAGGAGAGGTGAGTTGAATTGAATTGAAGCTCCGGTTAAAACATGTCATATAAGTGTTGATCACAATAATACATGCCATTTCATTCTGAAATGCATTTTACTGTTATTTGTGTTAAGTTCATAAGCATGAGTGTGCAAGCTTTGTGCTGAAAATTATTCCTTTTACTGATAGATTGGTGTCGTAAAGAAGGCCACAGACTCAGCTTGATGTGATTTTGTTTATTTTATTCATGCAGGTATGTGCTTATTCATGCTTCTGTTATGTTTTTAAATTTATTTATAGTGTTTCTCTTTTTTGGTGTATGTTAAACACACTTAGACTTGAATTATGTCAGTTCGCGGCAAACGCGATCGAGGACAGGTTGGTGTCGTAAAGAAAGCCGCAGACTCACCTTGATGTGATTTTGCTTATTTTATTCATGCAGAATAAAAAGCAGTTTACTTCCATGTGCCTGGTTCCTTTTGCCTAAATACAACACAACGCAGAGTAAAACGAGGACCGGTCACACGCGCAACCATTATGTTTCGTATCCACGTCACGCTGAAACAGCTAAAGACTCGTTATCAAGAGGATTCATTTAAACCACTATGAGTCAACTTTTTTTTCTTTTCTTTTTTTTTTTTTTAAAGATGAATCAATAGTTTTAAAAATCTGTCCTCTTTCAGATTTAAGCTTTAGCTGGACATTTCACTTTACTTAGAGCTGTGTTACACACTATAAAAGGTCATTTTCAAAAACCTATAATAGGGGCTCTTTAATGTATTTGTGGTGGAGTTTATTCAAGCCTTTCTGAAATGATAAGTCTCACGCAAATGCTGTTTTCAGTATACACACATTAGCGTTTACTGGCATCATGCGGCTATGGTGATTTATAGTGGTTGAGAGAATTAGGTAGTGATTTTACTGTCTTTATTACAATCATGCTCTGTTTTAAAAACATGTTAAACTTATATAATGTATGAAAGTAACAGAGTTGAAACAATATTTTAATTCCATTTTATTTGCAAAAAAATGTTCTGTAGACATGTGTGTTCATGTTATGATAGAAACATGGTGCCTGTCAAATCAATTTGGTGGGCGGGAAAAACTGCACTCCTACGTCACAATGCGGTGGGCCTCAAAATCACTGGGATTTGGGTCCTGTTTTAACATCAGGACATTTTAAAAAAGAGACTTGTTGGGTTTATGTCACTCCAATATGACTGTGGACACACTATACATTCAGACAGATCTGTGCAAACAGTTTATGCAGAGTTCAGACTGCATAATTTTAGCCCTGATTTTGATTGCCGACAGGTTTTGAGAAATCGCCGACAAATGCCTGAAATCAAAATCGGTGCTCGTTCACGTGAGTGACAATCACACAATGTGAACTATCAAGGAAGAGATATGAGAGAATCGCGGATACATTCGATTCAAATCATGCTGTGTGAACTGTTTTCTGATTGAAAATAACATTCGCGATCACATACAGCCAATGAGAGAGCAGCATCCACTTGTACGGGTACCTGCAGAAAAACTAGTGTAAATTTGGCAGGAGCTCTGTGTCTAATTGACGTGTCATCTGAGCAATACCACAATCAGGTCGAAAAGTTAAAAAAAAAGTTGTAGGAGAGATTGTTAATTCTCTTCAAAAGCCAGGTGAGCAACACAAGTTTCTAAAGCCTAAAGCCTTCTTTTTCCGTTATGTAGTTAATAATGAAAGCTATATTAAGTGACCTCGCGTTGATTCCATGTCACGATTCCATGTCACTTCTTGCGTTTGTTTGGTTGTGAGACATAGTTTAAACAAAGCTTTCTGTGATTCTTCCTATTTTAAAGTCATGCAGTTTGAACTCTCCTGTCGCCGATCCATTCTACAGTGTAAACCATACCTGTCAACATTGGGATGTGAAAATAAGGGATATGCTCACCATAATAAGGGATTCCCCCGACCCCCAGCTGATTTGGAGTGGTTTCATTGTAAATGAACAATTAAATGGTCAGTAAAAGAAACATAAATACTATACATTAGCAGCAAATACATTAGCAAACTTTTATTAAAATGAATAGCTATTATAATGAAATAAAATCAAGCTATCGAATTTCATTAGCCGTTTCATCACTGTATAACTTACACATTCTGATTAAAGAGCAAGGAATGAATATCTTATATATTTAGATTTTTTTTGCTTCATTACATTAAATAACAGGTGTCACTTTAAAAATGCAACCATCTAACGTTATAAAGAAAGCATTCGATTACTTTCCTAACTTTTTATGCTCATTTAGGACGAAATTAGTTGTGTTTGAAAAAAAAAACCCATGAAGATCGACATCTTTAGATATTATTATTATTATTAATTATTTGTATATGTCTGTTTAAACACGCACCCAAATCCCAGACTTTCGCTCCGTTTTACATCGCGTGTACAGAATCTGTTTGGGAAACAGCCTCTGTTTATCACTATGAAGCGCGTCAGCTGATAGTCATGCACTGCTTAATGACTGTTATGAGGATTGCATATGAAGGGGAGATGGCACCTGTAATAAAAAGAAAGGGAATCCCGCCATTTTTATTTTAAAGTGTTTTCATGCCTAAACAAAGAGAAAGCACAGAACAGACTCACATTTAAGAGCAAAGGCCAGCCCCTGGTGGTTTGGTGGTATGTGTTGCATATGGGGATGCTCTGCTCTTTAATGTTTATTGCCACCTTTTAGAGAAAGACTGAAAATACAGGAGAAATACAAGAAAAACGGGAGGGTTGACAGGTATGGTGTGTAAACAGGACCGACAGAACGCTCACCCGGATAGTCATGCATGAAAACATCTGTGACACGACTACTTTGAAAATAATGCAGTCTGAACTCGGCATTAGTTGATTTTCATCATAGGTGCCCTTTAAGTAAAACTCACTACTGCAATAGCTATATACAGTATTGTCTTAGTTGTTGCCAAGCCAAAAAAATAAATGAATAAACTAATCTTTAGTTAATATTAAACTGATGTTAAGATGTAAAAATATTGGATGTAAAATAAGAGAAATATTTTTAGTTAAAATAAATTTATCAGACCAGAATCTGGTCTGTGAATGATTTCATGTAAAAAAAAAAAGTCAAACATACAACAACAAAAACAATCTTTTTTTTTCTATTTATATAAAACGTATTTCCAGGATGATTCACACTGTTAAAACATAACTGGAGGAACTTTGTGACAGCGCAGTTATTGTTTTTTAGAGAGCTTTTCAGAGGAGTCCACTTACCGCACAATGGAAAATGATCAAATTATTTTACAGAAACACTTGCAATAAAGTCTTCCCTTACACAAGCCTCTGGCTGCTCAAACCTTGAACCAAAATCACAACCTTGCACCTCTCCCTGAGCCCTGGGGTCATTTAATATGGAGATTATTCACGTAATTAAGCTAGACTAGAATTCAATCTTGAGTGTATCAGGTTACTCAAAGTTGCATCACACTAAAATTGCAGGGCGAAAGACTTTTGCACCAGACAGTATACAATTTCAAGCTGTGAATGTTTTTATGAAACAAAAACTCCAAAAGCCAGACTTTAACTCTTGCTAAATGCCGTCTGTGTGGCCTGTTGTTGTTGTAATACATTAGCATATTGATCCTATGGCCTAAACACTATGTGCTCTAGAGCCTCATTGTTTCCCTCGTTAGAAATGCATCCACAAACATTCTGCCTCAGCATTGAAGCTGAAAAAAAGCAGTCTGGTCAAAAATAAGTGCTGAAATATTTATCCGTGATGCATATTCAGCTTTTTTTTAACCAGTTTGACGGTGATCCTTTTCCACGAGCAGGCGGATTAATAATTGCGCCCTAGTTAAATAGCTGACAAATGAGATGGCCGTGTGAACAAGGAAAGAAATTATGGAGGATGAGGTGAGACTAAAGAGAAAAGCTGGGTTGAAAACAAGAAGAGCAATGTAACTGTCAGCATTGGTTGCGCCCAAACCAAACCAGCATTTTTTACCATTGAAATGTGTTTTTCAAGGCTTTTTTAATCTGATACAGAAGCATGTAAATTGTGGGAAACAGTGAATAGGTTGGATGATGTCTGTTGCGGTAAAATTGCCGTAATGCTGCCAGTGATTGTAAACTCTTGATTGTGTGGCAAATTATGAATGAATATTTTTAGTTTGTTTCTAAAGAAATGTTAATGTTTTACAGAATATGCTCACTGAAAAAGTTATTGAGTCTAACAACATTTTTTATACAACAAAAAAAACTTAAGTATAGAAGGTGCTGTATGTAAGTTTTTGACTCTCCTAAAGCATAAAAATGCCATAATATGTGTGCAGATATTTAGGTTTAACTAGTTTAACTGAAAAACAATGCTGAAGTCAGATATTCTGCTTTGAAAATGTTTTTTCCGTGCTGGAACGCTGTCATTGTTTAGGTAAATTTAACCTGCACAATGCCAGTTTAGCCAATTATAATTCAGCACCATGGGTTGCCTTGTTGGAAAACAGCGTATTTCATTCATTCATTCATTCATTCATTCATTCAGAAAGGCTCTGAAAGCATGCGCCCGTGACCGAAATGGACAGTATCAGATGTCGAAATGAGACAGATTCAGTTCCACATGAGGTTATTAATTAGCAAATGATATAAATATTACGAACATAAACATTAGGTGAGCAGGTTACATTGTAATCTCGTGTCCTAACAACACGCAAACAGCAGTTTAGCTGTTTGCACCAGACAAAAATTTAAATGCAGCCTTGCAGAAGCACAGAATATGCACTCACTCATGAAACAGTAAGGTTTAGAATCTATTCAAACTCGCATTGTTAGCATTTAGCACTGAATAAAACACACAAGGCTTACCTGAGGTGATCACTGTCATAGGTTTCTGTTGTTCAGCTGTGAGAAATAGGAGCCGTTTCTAATATATAAATTCGAGGTGATGGTTAGAACCAAAACTCCTTTTAGTATGGAAAATATTCCTTCTATTGCGTGTCATTGCTTTTATTTAGAACACAGTTTAAATCACTCGCTCCTAGACTCAATCTGGCATCCCGCGCGTGCGTTTATTTTAATCCAGAAGTGCAATACTTAGTTCAACCACTGCGTGTCAAACTTACATACTGCACCTTTAAGAATATTTGTTTTTAGATATTTTTTTTTTATCTGAAATTAAATGCTAAAGTCAGATATTCTGCTTTAAAAATGTCTTTTACGTGCTGCCGCAATCGTCCTTGATTTGGTCATTTAACCTGCCCAATGACAGTTATATTTCAGCACCCTGAGTTGCCTTAGTGGAAAAACACGTAGTTCATTCATTCAGTCATGAAGGCTCTCAGAGCACACATCCGCGACCGAAATGCGACCTCCAATGGACAGTAGCAGACTCCAAAATGAGAAAGATTCAGAGTTCCACATGAGGTTATTAATTAGCAAATAATAAAAATACTATGAACATAAACATTAGATGAGCAGGTTACATTGTAACCCTCTGTCCTAAAAACACGCTACAAGACAAGATTTGCAGTGATAAACAAGGCTGTTTGCACCAGATGAAACACAACAGAAATTTAAATACAGCCATTCAGAAGCACTAGATTGTACACTTACTGCACTCCAACAAAATGGTAAGTGTACTGAAGCTTATGGCCACCTGGCCGCCGGGAAGGAGGCGGAAAACCAACAAACTATTAACAAGTATTAATGAAAAGTTTTAATGAATAAAATAAACCAAACGGACGGCAGCTCGTCACAGAGACTGCTGTCAAACTGAAAGCAAAAGTAAAAACAATATGTCCAGGCCCGGTGGCTGTTTTCCTGATGGGGGCATTTCTAGTCTCCTGCTCCATTGCAGGTTTTGGCATCATGCCGTACAGCTGTAACTCCCCCGGGCTCTCTGGGATGGCTCCCTTCAGTTCTTTCCATTCTGGTGGTGAACCCCACATCCCCTGCTCCTCCCTGTGCTGGGAGATGGTAGCAGGCAGATCCTTTCCTCGCCAGCCTCAGGCCACCCCGGCACTCCCCCACTCAGGTTAACTCCCACTAGCACCAGGTTAACACTCGCCTTCCCTCTCAGCGGCGAGGGCAACTGGACAACGTGTCCCTCCTTCTCCCAGATATCAGCACCACTGTATTAAAGATTACAGTCACCTGGCCACCGGGAAGGAGGAGGCAGAGAACTGACAAACTTTTAACAAGTTTTAATGAAGAAAATAAAACAAACAGATGACAGCTCCTCACGAAGAACTGAAAGCAAAAGTAAAACAGTATGTCCAGGCCAGGTCCTCTCTCTCCCAGCACTGGCGTCTCTTTTTAGCTTCCAGGGCTCCTCCATGAGACTCGAAGCAGGTGACGCATCCAGATGTCCCTGATTATCTCACTCACGCCACCCGCCTTGCATGCCCTCACGGCTCTCGGTCCCGCCTCACTTGCCACAGTAAGGTTTATCATTTAATCATTGATCACTGATATGTGTTGGCTTGCACTGAAGTTCCATATTAAATGGCTTATTTTATTTTCAAGATCTGAGGTGAACTAGCTGCTGCAGCTTTCAGTAGTATGGCAATAAATGTCCTGTAAACTTACGTTATTAACATTTAACATTGAATAAAGCACATGAGGTGTACCTGAGGTGATCATTGTCAGTTTTTTGTTGTTCAGCTGCAAAAAAATAGAAGCTGTCTCTAAAATATAAATTTCAGGTGTTGAGTTAGAGCAAAAACTCCTTTTAATGGGGAAAATATTTATTCTATTGTGTGTCCCTGCTTTTATTTAGAACAGTTTAAATTAGCCATAAATCTATGTTTAGGCTCAACAGTCAGGCACACTTGCTGTTGGTGTCATCAATCTAGCAACCTGCTCTTGCGTTTTATTAAACCAGGTGTGTAATACCTAGTTCAACCACTGGGTGTCAAACTTACTGTACATACTGCACATTTAAGAACCCCTAAGCAGCAGCAAAGCACTAATTAATCATCAATTTAAGGGCTCTATTTTAATTATCTACATGCATAGTTTAAAGCACACTGTGCAGGTGCACTTAGGGCATGCCCAAACCTTGCTGTTTATGTATGATAAAAATGGTCAGCACACCTGGCGCATGGTCTAAAAGGGTTGTCCTTAGTCACTTAATGAGTTATGGGTGTGTTTTGGGTGTAATGTGCAATAAACTCATCAGAGTCTCATCTCCTATTCCCTTTAAGTGTGAGTTGCAGTCGCACCATGGTGCATTCATTATTCACATTGCAGACTTAAGTGACTTGTAAGGAAGTAGAGTAATTTTGTATTTCAGTGTATTTTTCAAATTTAACAATGTTTATATGCTGCTGCACATCCATGTGTGTGTAATAAGCAATATGTTTGTGCATTGTGGATAACAAACAAATAAACTTAAAATATCAATCTGCCTTGATAAACATTCTTTTCAGACTAGCACGCCTATGGCTGCACAGACTAGCACGCCTATGGCTGCACAAATGCTTTTTCTATGTTCTTAAACAACATGACACATGACATGAAAATTATACAGTACCTGTGCTGGGCTGAAACTAGCCAAAACACATCTATTCACCTGGCACTGCATTGCACCAGGGGTATGATAAGACCCTAAATCTTTTATGTATTGCCACTCTCAACTAGGTTTTACATATTGGATTACAATTACGCATATTAGGTAATGTGTTCTGATTACTTTCAGATTATTATTAGATAATTTTTTATCTATTTACCAATACTGAGTTGTGGCTGGAAGGGCATCTGCTACATAAACCATATGCTGAATAGTTGGTGGTTCGTTCTGCTTTAGCGACCTCTGAAATAGAGACTTAGCCGAAAGAAAATGAATGAATGAATGAAGTTTTGATCTACATTTACAAATTTTGAAATATATATAAAAAAAATGTTTTATTTATGAATAAAATTATACCTTTAATTCTTTGTCAATACCACAGGGTGTTTTACAGACCACTTTATAATATGATGTGGCAAAATTATCTGAATAATTTAATCCTGTAATCCATAAAACAAAATAATAATAAGGTACTAGAGCTGTCACTGGAACAGTATCTTTTTCAAAGGATACACATCTGTAACTAAATTATACAAATTGGTACTTCAAAATGACATATTATACATAAAAGGTACAAAAGTGTACTTCTTAAAATTTTTAGGAACTAATATGTACCTTTTAGGTACCCATTTGCGCCTTTTAAGTAAAAATGTCTACCCTTTGAAAAGGTGCATGCAGTGACAGCTCTTGTACCTTTATTTCACTGTATAAAATGCAGGGTTCCACACAAATTGATTGTTAACTTAATTGTTTTTACAAATTTATGCTGATTGAACATAAAACAATTAAGTTGTTCAAAAATACCTTCAGGAATTGTGTTGTTTCAACAAGCAACAAATCATTTTTTGAGTGTACACTGTAAAAATGTTGGGTTCCATACAATTGATTTGTGTTGGCTCAACAAAAAGGAATTAAGTTATTAGTTGTTGTTTTTTTTGTTTTTTTTTTACACATTTAAGTGGATTGAATGTAAAACAATTAAGTTGTCCCAACAAAATCTCAAGAATTGTGTAGTTTCAGCTCATTTTAAATTTGAACAAGCAAAAAAAATAATTATATTATATATAATAATTATTATATATATATTATTTGAGTGTTCTTAGAGTGTACCAAATTTATAATGTTTGTAATCTGATTGCATAATCCAGATTACTTGTTTTCATTTACATCTAAGCAGTGTTTATATCACATTACAGTTAGGCCTGTAGCCAGCTTAATAAAATGGGTGGTTCTCTTTTTTTCTCAAAAAGTGAAGCTTTTTACAGTCATTCGACCCATTTTCTATTTAATAATGAGATTTAAATACTGCATTTTAGTGAGATTTTAAGCTTTTTTTTTGCTGGATTAGCTTGTCAGGTGGTCACACGTTTTGATGTACCTAAAACATTTTCCAAAGATAGAAGATAATAAAGAAATATAAAGAGGCTACATATTTTTAGGCTTCTTTATGATATATTACTAGTGGAAAATTTTTTTACTCTGTTTAAGTTTTACATTTAAAACTGGCATATTGTCATTTATTAGGCAAATTACAAACTAGCACATTCAATTTTCCTGTCTCAGAATTTGTCCATTTGAATAATAATAAAAAAGACACATACTACTACTACTACTACTACTAATAATAATAATAATAATAATAATAATAACAATAATAAAAATAATGTAAAGATTCACAATTTTTCTAGCTTCTCTTGTAAAAAAAAAATAGTACATCTGAAAAGCCATGAATAACAACAATAGCCTAATAAGTATAAATATGTACCGCTTTTGGTGTTTCACAACTTTTCATTGGTCATTTTTTCTTTCAAGAATATAAGGTCCAAGATTTAGAATAAAAAGTTACTTATAAAATGTTATCTCTAACAACAATACAGTGAAATTTGACTTTACTTGCATCAGATTCTTCACTGTCTTAAAGCCTTTTTAAAGCTGATAGGGTATATCGATAACTTATGATGTCATAACAGTCAAAACAGGACAAATGAGCTCATGTATGGGACAAATACTGGACCCTTGTCAGTGGGGGGTGGGTCTTTCAAACCACCGGAACCCCCCTAGCTACAGGCCTGACAGTTCCTCCTTTGGAGTACAGACACAGCACTCTGAGCAAATACAGATAGAAAACATCTCTGGCCTTTGTATTTTGTCACAAAGCCATGGCGTCTGCACGTCTGACTTACGCCGTGTTTGTAGAAAAGATTTCAATTAAGAGTGCATAGATTAAATCTCAATTTATTGGAGTCAACGAAGCTTTGCCTGACTCCCGGTCTGGTTGTGCCACGGATCTCAAGGCCAGATTGACATTTGGAAGTGTTTAGACCCACCACCTGCTCCCCTTCTCATTTGCCACCCTATAACAGCGAACGCGGGCACAGAAGGAGCGGCGGTCTGTCTGGGATAAGTTATGGTTGTCATGTGCCTCTGACTGTCTTTCCGCATCCCACCGACTCCACCAACTCAGAATCAGGATTTATGTCTAGGATGCTGTCCTCTCATTAAAGTCCACGATGGACTCTCTTGGAGAAGGTAAATTCTAGCTGCTCAGCCGTAATAGAGCCCTCTACCATTGCACGGCAAGAGCGGGCCATTAGTCTTATGCCGAGCGACTAGCAGCAGGCAGGATAATGAACTAAGGAGAGGGTTAAAGCACCCAGAGGAAATAAGACTCACACCGCAGAGGTAAATTCACAGAAAGAGACAAACATGGGCCTCCAGAACTGACAAGGACGGACATTAAAAAGTTTTTCGGTGCTTATTAATGGGAATGTATTTTACCTATTCAGTTATTTGTTTGTATAGTCCTTTGTTTGTTAGATTTCAGAGGAAAAAGCCTTGTCTTGAGAGTGTATTTTATTATATTTTTTGTTTAAAAGAGCGCAGCCTTTAGGCCTTTAGTGCTCTGATAAGGGTATTAAATTGCAACACAGTGTGTAAAGTGTCTTTCTTGGTTTGTTTATGAATGTGCATTATATTGGCACTTAAGGGCACATGTTGCTTGTATGAATGTATGTATTTTTTAAACTGCTGGTGTATTTAATAGGGTGCTAAATAATTAAAATATTTAAATTAAATATAAATATATTAAACATTAATATATAATATATATGTGATTATATAATATACTTATTTAATATAATAACTGTATATTATTATTATTATTATATACAGTATTTTTATTAAAACAAATATTTTGTAACATTATAAATGTTGTCACTGTTGCTTTTGATCAAATCAATGCATCCTAAATAAAATGATTTTTTATAGTATGTTATATTATTCATTCATTTTCTTTTCGGCTTAGTCCCTTTATTAATCTAACGGCGCCACAGTGGATTGAACCGACAATTTATCCAGCATATGTTTTACGCAGCGGATGCCCTTCCAGCTGTAAGCCATCACTGGAAAACATCCATACAATTTAGCTTACCCAATACACATACCACATGTCTTTGGACTTGTGGGGGAAACCGGAGCACCTAGAGGAAACCCACGCAAACACAAGGAAAACATGCAAACTCCACACAAAAATGCCAACGGACCCAGCTGAGGCTTGAACCAGCAACCTTCTTGCTGTGAGGCAATCGTGCTACCTGCTGCGCCAATGTGACACCCTATATTATATTATATTATATTATATTATATTATATTATATTATATTATATTATATTATATTATATTATATTTATTATATTATTAAAAATCAATTATTGATTACAAACTGATTAAAAGTAATGTCGTAATCAGAATTATGGTTCTATCTGTGTTCTAAATGATTTTGGGATATTGAGCTTCAAAGTTTTTGCATTCCATATACTGTAACAAACAATATGTAAACATTCTCTTCCATACATTACCATAACAAGAGACCCTAAATGTAAACTCTAAATGTAAATAATCTAAATTCGCTTAAATTTGCAAATTTGGGTAAAAAAAAAGAACAGAGCAAATGCAAATAGAACCTTCTAAAAAGTCATTGTCCGCTTGGAATTATAAGGTTCTACCTGGCTTATGATTAACTGAAGCATTACTTTTCAAGAAATACAGTACAATCAGTCTGCTTATAAATTTAATTAAAAGTAAACAAATGGGGTGGCGCAGTGAGTAGTGCTGTCGCCCCACAGCAAGAAGGTCGCTGGTTCGAGCCTCGGCTAGGTCAGTTGGCGTTTCTGTGTGGAGTTTGCATGTTCTCCCTGTGTTCGCGTGGGTTTCCTCCAGGTGCTCCGGTTTCCCCTACAGTCCAAAGACATGCGGTACAGGTGAATTGGGTGGGCAAAATTGTCCGTAGTGAATGAGTGTGTGTGGACGTTTCCCAGAGATAGGTTGTGGCTGGAAGGGCATCCGCTGTGTGGAAGACATGCTGGATGAGTTGGCAGTTCATTCCACTGTGGTGCCCCGGGATTGGTGAAGGGACTAAGCCGAGAAGAAAATGAATGTAAACAAATAGTGTTGTAACAATATGTTGATGTTTGAGAACGTAAAATTTTTGCTTTCTATAACATTTAGTTAATATTTGTTTTTGTTCAAATTAATAAATGATAATATTTATTGTTGTAATTAAGATCCGATGAATTAATTAATTATTTGCACCTTCAAGGCTTAATATTAAATTTACAGACATTAAAGGAAAAGAGACAATGAGCGAATGAGTTGTTAAACAAAGACTGAAAAATGTTTCATATATATACAGAAATAAAAATATTTCACATTTAATATATTGCATTCCGGAGGAATGACAAAGAAAGCTGATTCAGATTGGTCCTTGTGCGTGCATTCGAAATGCTGATTGAGTTAGAGTTCGACTTTGTAGATAAAACCTTTTTTTTGTTTGTTTTAATAAAAAGTCTTAAAATGTAAACAACTTATACAAAAACATCCCATAATGTAAATAAGTTATCATTTAATAAGAATATGTGAATAACTCAATTTAGAACCTTAAAATTCTAAGGTGATGATGTATTTAAACTACTTTGAGATTACTTTTAAACCTATTTATTTAAATTAGATAAATATATATCACTCACATTGATGTACAACGATCACAAAGCAAAGCCTCCTCCATTTCACAAATGTATTTATTTATTTAAGTGTCTGTCCGTCCGTCCGTCCGTCTGTTTGTTTGTTTAGTAGCACTTTTATTTTAAGCAGTTTTTGTCACAGGTGAGCAGGAACTTCCAAACCCGTGAACGGTCGAAAATGTACGGTGATTTGAGTTGTTTTCAGACATACACAAGGACAAAAATCTAGGTTTTCATGCAGTGTTTGATGGTCCCTATTGCACATTTTGTTGACAAAAAGTTGCATTGCAACTACATGCCAATTGCTTCTCATTTAAGTATTAGTAGACTGTCTGCTTAACATCTGCTGATACTGCTCCTTCAACAGACATTTAACTGACGATAAGAAACTTTGCAAGTACATGTCAACTTAAACTAACCCCAACCTAACAGTCCCCCTATAAAGTATTGAGAATTAGTTGGCATGTAGATCCAATGTAACTTAAATGTAACAAAATGCGTTAAAGGGACCATCAAACTAAAGTGATACTTCTGTTTCTTTATTCACTGAAATTTCAGAAGAAAAATGCCTTCAATTGAGAGCTTATTTTTGTTTAAGAGCGTATAGCCTTAAGGCAAGGCTCTTTGATTGTTGCAACAGTGTATAAAGTGCTTTCCTCAGTTTGTTTATAGATGTTTATTATAACGGCACTTAAAACCAAAAGTTGTCCCTATGACATTTTCTACGCATTATAAAACTGCTGTCCTTTTTAATAGCATAGAAAGTAATATCAGGGAGCTCGTCCGGTTTCATCAGACTGAATGCACATAACGTCTTAAGAAAATGAGCTATAACTTTTACGATGAAAAAATAAAGAACAGTGATAAAGCGAGAGACTTGAAGCTGGGAATATATTCACACTGTACTAAATATGATGCATGATGTTTTTCCGACCGTGGAAGGAATACGACTACAGTCAAACAGCAATTCAAAACGCAAATTGCCTTTCTCAGGGCGCACATCCGCCGCATCGTTGGGCTCCAGGAGAAATGGTCTCCCCTATGGTCATCACCTAAAAAGCGAGGAACACAACTGAGATATACGGTCAGTTTAGCGCAGTGATGACCTTACATGTGTTTGCTTTAGTGATGCTGAGTAAGCTACGCCTGGAGCACCGACGTTTCTCTCCAACCCTTTCCAAACTGGATGAAGACCAAGTCCCTGTCTGCGTTTGTTTTTGTCACCCTGTTCTCCGCGCCAGATGGTTTGACAGTCTTGCCAGGAGCTGTTATTGCCTTCATAGATATGCTTCTCTTGACAGCACGTAAGTAAACTTAAGCTAAAGGCAAGAGAGGGTAATTACACATAGACTAAGCTGAGCTCCATTTCCAGTGATTATGGCACTTGGCACAAGCCACTGCGAACTGGATTTGATTGGATTGAGCGAGAGAATGTTGCAGTCGTTGCTGTGTTTTGTAGCCATGTCACTGGTTATGGAAATCATTCGTTTTTTGAGAGAAAACAATCCCACTTTGCAGTTCACGTCATGTTGCATATGTGTGATTTATGTACTGATTATGTTTGCTTAATTATGTGTTTTTTTGTTCATTCGCTTCTTTCCTTACTTGAAGCGCGACTCATAATTCTGCACTATTCTACCACAATTTAACAGGCCTCACGGCACAGTTGCTTTTTCCTTTTCATTTTCAGAAGAATTTTGAAATACTGACAAACATTACAAGCGTGTATTCACTGAATGACTTCAAGGAAACATCACCATATGCACCAGTCTATTATGATTTATTACCAGGAGTTTTAGGGGGTTTGACTCCCCTATTTAAACCTTGAAGGATGTCAAAACAAGATGTATCGTTGGTCAGCACTTTAAAAAAAAATTAAGTGCAGTTTTTTTTTAGGGGTCGCCACAGTGGAATGAACCTCACACTGTTTCAGCATGTGTTTTACGCAGCAGTTGCCCTTTCGGTCGCAACCCAGTACTGGGAAAGACCCATACACTCATTCACATTCACACACACACACACACACACACAGTGGCCAATTTAGTTTATTCAATTCAATTAGGCATGCCTTTGAGCTGTTGGGGAAACCGGCGCACCCAGAGGAAACCCACGTGAATACGGGGAGAATGTACAAACTTCACGCAGAAATGCCAACTGGATCAGCTGGGACTCGAACCAGGGACCTTCTTGCTGTGAGGCAACAATGCTAACCACTGAGCTACCATGTCGCCCCAACTATGAATATACATTGTGTAATTCATACATTGTCACAGAGAGCATCAATGCCGAATCAACATCACATTGCATCGGAAGCAATTCACTTTAACACTCTTTTATGTACCTATTAACAGTATGTTTATTATATCACCACAAACTAATGGTAGGTGGAACATTTTCTGTCCTGATTGTTAGTTTCATAGAGTGTGTTTAGCAACTTTAGCAAGTTGTTTTTGTGGGTTGACAAGGTTCACCAACATGAGTATCAAACGTGTGTGTGATAACACTTTTAAGTGAGTTAAGAGTTTATACTTAACATTTAAAAAGTTAGTAACATTTTAAACACTCTAGGGCTTTTCACACTGAATTTAACCTGGGGTTATCCCTGTTCTAAGCACATCTTTTATCTTTTGGTAATTGAACATTTAAATCTAGCAGAAGCAAAGCTAGAACTGCTGAGGTGATGCAGGAAGGACATCAAAAAACATAATAATAATTCACTGTGGGTTCCCTTGAGGTTTTACAACCCCCCAAAAAAGTGGTGACAATATGAAAAATTTAAATAAAAAAGTAGTGATTTCATTACAGCCAATACAACAAACATTATTTAATGTGTCATCATTTATATGTGTCCTCATCATTTGTGTCCTCATCATTTATATTGTTTTTTTGTTGTTGTTGTTATTTTTTAAATAAACACATTCCAATTTTGATTCTTGCAACACATTTTAAAAAAACTTGGGACAGTAAAGCATTTACCCTTTTACAGGGCCGGAGTGGGACTCCTTTTCAGCCCTGAAGTTTCAAGCCTTAGACCGGCCCACCTCAGTTCACGACTGACTATATTAAAATAACGTAATTTCCAATTCAGTTTCTAATAACACTATCACGTCTTTTTCAAGGAAACAGCTGCTTTAGAACTTCAAATGTTTTACATAAATATAAGAACATTAAAGGGTAGGTAAATCTCTAACACTATTCTTTAAAACATCACAATGTCCTTTCCTGCAATATCTGAATATATATTCTGTGCAAAATTCTTTATAGATATCCAGTCCCTTGTAATGGTGGTCACACAAACAATAAAAATAAAATATGTACACCTACATAAGCAACCCTATATGTCTTAACACTAAAAATGAAAAAAACATTATTTTTTTTTTTTACGATGCATCGTAACATAACGTACTGACCACTGGACCACAATGGCACTGTTATGCATGTGTGTTTACTCTTTTAACCACAGTATTACTTTCTATTGATGGCTTAATCTTTTTCTCCCCTTTTTAGATCAAGTTATGTCAGATATATTAATGTAGTGAATCATCTGATTTTTATTGAGCAGGTGCACTATTCATTAATATTAATTATTCAAATTCTTATATTCACTAAGGTGCGGCTGTTTAGGGTCGAATGATAATTATGCCATCATTAACCTGCAGGCTGCATTTTGCTCACGGAAAAAGCAGAAAATAAATAAAAGGAAATAAGCTGCAGCAAAATAATGAATAAAAAGAGTGAGGCTATGGTCAAATAAATAAATAAATGAAAAAGTGCGACTGCTGAGAGTGCAAGCAACTAGGGACACCGACCCTTGCAGCCAAAAAACGGACCGGCCCACCGAGAATTCTTCCGGTCCTCCCGATTCCTCCCGATTCCTTTTCACAACACTAAAAAGATATTTAGGGACTGAAGACACCAAGTGTTGAAGTGTTATAGATGTAATTTTGGCCCTATCTTCCTGCAAACAAGTCGTAAGATGGCCAACAGTAGAGGGTCTATGTTGTTGCATTTTGTGCTTTCAAATGTGTCAATTTCTCCCAAAAAATGCCTGAAATACTGACGTTTCCTGAAATACTGACGTTTCCATTGTGTGTTGGTCTATCCTAGATGCCTCTGAGCCCAGAGAAGTTGATAGCGCTTCTGGACACTGTTAACATAGGGTCTCCTTTTGGCACAGTAGAGTTTAAACTGGAATTTGTGGATGTAACTATGTATTGTGGTACTTGACAATGGTTTGCCAAAGTAGTCCTGAGCTCATGTGGTCATATTGCTTATAGATGAATGAGAATTCTTGGTCAGTGCCGCCTGAGGGATTGGAGATCACGGCTATTCAGCCTAAGCTTGCATCCTTGTCCTTTACGCACTGAAATTCCTCCAGATTCCTTGAATATTTTATTTATGTTATGCACTACTGAAGGTGAAATATCCAAATATCTTTCTATATTTATTTAAGGGTGATTCATTTCTTGGTAACTAAGATGCACTCAGTAGGTAGCGTCAGAAAGCCATCACAAAATGCGGTGAAAATTCTACACGACAGGAATAGAGCACTGCTGATGATACGAACTAACTTTGCCATCTGAATGAACAAACAAAAGACACTGATCACACCCACACTTACCAAATCTGTAGACACAGGACAATCTATACAAACTGGAGCCTTGTCTTTTTTAAAAGGAGACGAGCGGCAAATCCGGATTTCATTATTTCCAGATGCGAAAAGCTCTCGGGTAAAAAATGTTCCTTACCAACTCTGTCGCGTGTCGTGTGCACTGTATTCCACACGTGAGTCCAGCTGAGCTCTCATAGCGGGAAAATGAAAACAAAACCTTCAGCACAATAATAAACGCAGCACATTAATAAATGCAACACTGACGACCCATGTCTCCAAATCCTTGTTCTTTCACTTGTTTTGGCAACACAACGTGGCGTCTCTCTGTCATCTGAACACTGTAACAGGTAAACAGTCTTCGAAGCTATCATGCATATTAATGAAGTTGCACCGCATACACAATACAGCACGCTGATTGGCTTGATCCAAATTTTTCTCATGAATTAATGCCGCACACTCAGAGACATCGTGATGCACTAGCAGATACAGACATCCACTCTTCACACTGAACTAAACACAAGTATCTAATGGCCGAGACGCAGCTTCAAAAATTCGTTTCAAACCGGAAGAACTAATTTGCTCAAAATAACGCAAAAACAACCAATTTTCACTTTTTAGTGCAATATATGTGTCCGTATAGTGTTTATAGCAGCGTGGGACACATATATGACTGTCAACAGCTCAAAAAAATGTGTTTTGGTGTTTTGTGACCCTTTAATAATGAGTAAAAAAGGTGTGTGGTAAACAATGTGACAATTTAAAGCTACAATATTAACTGCAAAGACTTGCACCCAAAATTTCAATTTATCTAAATGATTTATCAACCAGCAATGCACAAAATATACTTTCATGTGTATTAAGTGCTCGAAGTTCCATTCAGTCCTTCAATTGGACTACATTAGTGTACTAATATAGGGAATATTGACTGAGGGTACTGTATAGACCGTGAGCATGGACACAGAACTAGCACTAGTTATACTTTGGTCATTTTTAAGCGAGATGCTAATGGTCTAATGTAATAAAATAATTGATGCTAAGCTAAGCTAAAAGTGCTCCTGCACTTAAATAAAGGTATGCAAGCTGTCACTGGGGTAGTACCTTTTCAAAAGGTACACGTTTGTATTTAAAGGGTCCATATTCTTACCTTAAAAGTATATATTAGTACCTAAAAATTTTAAGAGGAACACTTTTGTACTTTATAGGTACTAATATGTACCCTTAAGGTATTAATATGGACCTTGTAGGTACAAATGTGTACCTATTGAAAAGGTACCACCCCAGTGACAGCTCGTGGACCTTTATTTCTGTGAGTGTGGTACACTAAGAGATAGGCTGAACAAAGAATAAGAAAGAAAGAAAGAAAGAAAGGAGCACACAGATGGGTTAAAATAATTGTTTTATAAGGAAGTTGATTCACATTGGAGGATCCAACGGCAATTCATAACTTATTGATTTGACTAATTTGTATGATTTCATAAATTCCATTTTATTATGATTTGCTTATCCCCAATGACGGTTGGGTTTAGGGGTGGGGTTGGGCACCACCCCTTCTTTTAAAAATCAGACATTTTCGTACGACTGAACTGTACGAATTAGCCACTAAACTGACAAAACGTAAAATAGTTAAGTTTCCTTGTGAGATCAGGCAGGAGGATTGGCACATAAGCGCTGAAAAAAGATGTGTACCTGCAAAAGACATTGTTCAATCTGAAATGTGTGAGTGGGTGAGTGGGTGAGTGAGTGATTGAGTGAGTGAGTGAGTGAGTGAGTTGGGGTGGTGTGTATGGGGATGTTTTCTGTCTGATGGATGAATATAGTCTGGACACTCATTCATTTTCTATGGCGGTTACTTTTGACCGGGAACACCACAGGTGTAACAAGGTTGATTAAAACACTCAAAATTGAATGAAAGAGTTGATCATCACTTTTATATGTTCAAGGGCACAATGTGGAGCATATCAAAAGGCCTTGAGGCAATCAGATATAAAACACAATATTTATGAGTGTTTTAAGTTGTAAATCGGTCAGATATGACCCGAACACGACAGGAAGGTTAAACATAAAACATAAAAGCATACATAATGAAGATTTTCTTTTAATATTATTATTAATAATAATAATATTAAAAAATCTCTATGAATAACTATTAAAAATTGTAACCAAGCTAAAATAAAAACAAAGCTCAAAGCTTCAAACATGACTCATCCAATCAGAATTCAGAGCTGTCAAAGTGTTTACCTCTGAATGCAATTTAAGTCGCGTCAGATCAAAGCATCCTCCGAATGCATAAATGTGCATTGCTTCTACTGCACAAAAAGCAAACTATGTCCAATCGCGTAAACAAAAATTACCTTCCAGTCACAAAATAATATATAATTTTCCAAATATTCCAGACACGGTAACAAACTCAAACCGGTTTCAATTGGCACATGTGAATCAGGGGCCTAATGGCTTCCCGGCTTAACATGCACAAATAGCAGTCATGCCTCCCAGCTTCCTCATTAGCATAGTTAATCCTGTGTCTTGAAGAGGCTTGAGTAAAATATTCCTCGCAGGCAGCTCCGCACAACAAGCGCCACTGATACAGTACATGAATAAATTACGGAGATAATTAAAGGAAATGTCAACGCGGGACTGGATGGAGCGTTATTAATGATGGCTGCTCTGTGTTA
The DNA here is from genome assembly GCA_903798205.1 of Danio tinwini. Classification (NCBI taxonomy): domain Eukaryota; kingdom Metazoa; phylum Chordata; class Actinopteri; order Cypriniformes; family Danionidae; genus Danio; species Danio tinwini. The sequence continues at coordinate 750,218 of CAIGQZ010032498.1, forward strand.
AAGTATCCTGGGCTGAAGTAAGCATGATTAATGTGTGTTTAATGGCAGCAGGGAAGAACACGGATTCGGTTTTAATAAAGAGAGCTTATTTTACTGGGGTTTGTCTCTGGAATTGACCTGTTCTCAACACCCGGAGGAGCGCCGTTCGACCTTTTCAAAGATCATCTAATCTTCCGCTCTTGTTCAGAGATTTATTTCCAACAACAATTATAATGGGGTGAAATGGATGAATATGTCTGGGATTTGCTAATAAAAAGGAGTGTATTTTTTTGTTGTTGTAGATGAACGTGGGTGTGCTTTACGCTTCATTGCAGGCCTGTGGTGTCTATGCTGATAGACAGTGATGTTTTCACCAGTAGTTCTGACGAAGTGCAGAAAGTTGCCTACATTCAGTCTGCTTTGTTTGTTGAATTAGTGGTTGCGTGCTGAGGTGGGTTCATGTATTATGGAAAGCAATTTTAACATTTAATTAATTTCATGTTAGCAATTATTTTCTGTGTGCTTTCACACCTATCGATTGATTGTTTTGTGCCAAAACAGGGATTAAAAATGTTACAGTGTTGCTTTTTGTTCTTGGTGCGGTTCTCTTTTCACATACCAAAGTTTCTAAATGGACGGAAATAGTTCAAACAAGTCACCTCTGAGTAAACATTAGTCAGAGTTTGGTTTATTTTCTGGGATTCTGGGAAAAATTTGCCATTTTAAGCGAAAAAGTATGCTTTAATTTTGAATAGTGACACCCACAGACATAGTCATCACCAATTATAAGTCAGAGCTAAGAATTTCTCATACAAAGCCTCATTTCAATTAAGGGTTGTAAAATGTATATTGATTCTCTATCAAAAGTCCAAAAAAGTCAATGATATTATATATATCATCATCGACAGTATTCAACATAAAATGCACTTTTACTGGTAGAAATGATTACTCTACTCATCATTTTCTCTTCTTATAGCTATATACACTCACTGGTCACTTTATTAGGTACTCGCTAATTTCTTATCATCCAATCACATGGCAGCAACTCAATGCATTTAGGCATGTAGACATGGTCAAGACGATCTGATGCAGTTCAAACTGAACATCAGAATGGGGCAAAAAGGTGATTTAAGTGACTTTAAACATGGCATGGTTGTTGGTGCCAGATGGGCTGGTCTGAGTATTTCAGAAACTGCTGATCTACTGGGGTTTTAACGCACAACCATCTTTAGTTTTTACAGAGAATGGTCTAAAAAGAGAAAATATCCAGTGAGCGGCAGTTCTGTGGGCGCAAATGCCTTGTTGATGCCAGAGGTCAGAGGAGAATGGCCAGACTGGTTAGAGTATCTCTGGATGGTGTTGGTAGTGTAATGGTGTGGGGGATATTTTCTTGGCACACTTTGGGCCCGTTAGTACCAATTGAGCATCCTGTCAATGCCACAGCCTACCTGAGTATTGTTGCTGACCATGTCTATCTTTATTACCACAGTGTACCCATCTTCTGATGGTTACTTCCAGCTGGATAATGCAGCATGTCATAAAGCACGAATCATCTTGGCTAGTTTCTTGAACATGACAATGAGTTCACTGTACGCAAATGGCCTCCACAGTCATCAGTCTAAATCCAATAGAGCACCTTTAGGATGTGGTGTAACGGGAGAATTGCATCATGGATGTGCAGCCGACAAATCTGCAGCAACTGCATGATGCTGCCATGTCAATATGGACCCAAATCTCTAGGAATATTACCAGTACCTTGTTGTATCTATGACACGAAGGATTAAGGCAGTTCTGAAGGCACAAATAGGTCCAACCCGGAACTAGTAAGGTGTACCTTTTAAAGTGGCCAGTGAGTGTATATGCCTATTACATACCCAAACTGTGAATAAGCCTGGTTTGTTAGTTTGTTGCTTTGTTTTGCTTTCTCACTACAACTGAAACGTTGTATAATACAAAGGTTGTATAATACTCATTGAGGTGGTCTTGGACCGATTGTTTTGACGCAGGTCAGAGGGCGATTGTGGGTTTCAAAACAATGGGCAAACGCGCCATGTTCCGAAACAAACATCTAGACTTGAAAGCACCCTTAGTATGTTTTCCATTAAATGCCCTTATTTATACGTTCATTCATTTTCTTTTCGGCTTAGTCCCTTTATTAATCTGGGGTCGCCACAGCGGAATGAACCACCAACTTATCTAGCTTATGTTTTATGCAGCAGATGCTCTTCCAGCTGCAAGCCATTACTGGGAAACATCCATACACTCTCATTCACACACATACACTATGGACAACTTAGCCTACCCAATTCACCTATACCACATGTCTTTGGACCCGGAGGAAACCCACGCGAATATGGCGAGAACATGCAAACTCCACACAGAAACGCCAAGTGACCCAGCCGAGGCTCAAACAAGTGACTTTCTTGTTGTGAGGCGAACATGCTACCCACTGCGCCACCGTGCATCCCCAGCCCTTATTTATTTGCTACTATATTCTTTAGATACCAACACAATAAAAAAAAAAATCACAATGCTTACAATGCCAGTATCTGTGTTACAGTTTGATTGATTAAATGTTCAGGTGGCTTGCCATATAACTTGAAACTGAATAATGTCTAATGGTGGAGCTTGTTAACCCCTGTAAACTTATGTAACAGCGTGAAGCAAAGTTCAGTTGCTAAGACCACCTAATGACACTCTTGACACCGTATTTGACTACACCTGTAGAATGATGTCACCCACAGAGTCGCGTCGCTCGTCCTTGAATGAGATTGAGTCTTGTTTCAAGGTCAGTCTGAGCACAGAGATATGCAATCTTTCTTGTTTCTCATAACAAGTTCAGAGTGCTCTGTGCTGCAGCTTTCAGAGATAAAGCACGTCAGTCAGTTTCTCGGGTTAAATTAAAGCTTCCTGACAAGATCAGCATATTCTGTGTCATTTCAGCTCAGCGCACTGTAAAACTGCTTTGAAGGGAATCCTAAAAATGGGATTCCTGTAGAAAATGAAGTTGAAAATGAACTGCCAAAAAAACATTTCCAGTTTAAATGTCTTAATTGAATAAATTAAATTGAATGTTTACTTGAGGTGCAACATGGCATGCAGTTCTAAGTCCTATAGCTTCACAGAAATAAGTATCTGTCAAGAAACATAAATGTTGTTCAAAGGGAAAACTGCTTTTCTTATTTTTTTACCCGACTAAATAGCACATAATTTTATTTTAATACATTTTATTTGATAACGTATTACTTAAAACAAGGCATACTATTTTTATTTTTTATGAGTCAATCAAACAATCAATCAACCAATATAATTTTTATTGTAAAGTCATTTTATTTATTTGATTAAATGTAAATATATGTATGCAAATTATTGTCTAAAACTTTGAATGAGTATGCAATATTAATAGGCGACGCAGTGGCGCAGTAGGTAGTGTGATCGCCTCACAGCAAGAAGGTCGCTGGTTCGAGCCTTGGCTGGGTCAGTTGCCGTTTCTGTGTGGAGTTTGCATGTTCTCCCTGCGTACGCATGGGTTTCCTCTGGGTGCTCTGGTTTCCCTCACAGTTCAAAGACATGCGGTACAGGTTAATTGGGTAGGCTAAATTGTCTGTAGTGTATGGATGTTTCCCAGATATGGGTTGCAGCTGGAAGGGCATGTGCTGTGTAAAACATATGCTGGATAAGTTGCCAGTTCATTCCGCCCTGGCGACCCCAGATTAATAAAGGGACTAAGCCGAAAAGAAAATGAATGAATGAATATTATTAATAATAATAATGATAAAATTAGTCATTCCAAAATCTTTCATGTTGATTTGGTGATAGAAACATTTATATTCTAAATGTTGAAAAAGGCTCTTGATTTATTGATTGATTTGATTGATTGATTGTGCTACATTAAAAAAGTTTAGATATAGTCGACTTCATAATCAGCAAGAGTAGCTAAACTGGTAAAAAAAAAAAAAAAAGGTGATAGTAGAGACATTTACAATGATGCAAATTGTGGTAACACTTTAGGTACCAATCCAAGGTACATGATCTTATTCTACATCAATACCTAAACCCAACTACTAGGCTACCGTAATTATTATTAAGCAGTAGGAGTTTGTTGTTTATCTATCTATCTATCTATCTATCTATCTATCTATCTATCTATCTAT
>CAIGQZ010032498.1:754873-773509 GCA_903798205.1 Danio tinwini
ATATATATATATATATATATATATATATACATACAGAGTTGCTTGAAAATATCATTACAGTTATTGTATGTCTTAAAAATAATAATTATAATATGCATTTTATTATTTTTCAAATAATAGATTAATACAATTATTATATACATAATAATATTCAAAATATGCATACTTATCTGAAATTTAAATATGCAAAATGTGGATAATTATAAGCATTTCAATTTATGACGGCATTTTGCTTGTCAGTTAAATTTAATATGTCAAATATGTAATAATTTTATTATTTATTTTTATGTTATTCATATTATGTTTTGCAACATTTATATACATTTTTTAAATGATTAAATAATGTAGTATACATTTAAGATATAGATGCAAGTTTTTCTGTACGTGACATTATTTTGTCAGTTCTATTTAACAATATTTAACTAATATTTTAAATAATATTTATTATAAAAAGTATTTATCATTTAATATTTTATTTGATATATAATAGTTTTAATAATATGCATTTTATTATATACTATTATATATATAATATGCATTTTATTATATATAATATAATACTAGACTAATACACTTATTATATGAATAATAATATTCAAAATATGTATACTTATCTAAAATATAAATATTCAAAATGTGATTAATCATGAGCATTTTTAATTTATGCATTTTGTTAGTTGAATTTAATAACATTTAAATATGTAATTTTATTATTTATTTTTATTTTATTCATATAATGTATTGCAGTTCAAATAACGCATATAATGCAATATACATGGTTTTTATTAATATTATATACTATATTTTTAGTTTATCTAATATGCAACTGGTAGTCAAGCATACTTTGCTATTTTTATTATGCATATTATTATGTATTGTATTCATCTTTTTACTTTTTGTTTATTATCTTACATAATGTGGTTGGTTATAAGTACCTCCATTTGTGACTAAAAGTATTTTGTTTGTCAGTAAAACCACTTTAATAGCTCCTCTAATTGCCAAAAAGGATGTTCAAATGGACACTGTAGCTTTGTGAAGTTCGTGGAAAGAAAGCTTAATGGTTACTTGAGAAAGAAAGAGAGGATGGAAAAAGCATAATAATACTTGAAAGAATACTATTTTTCCTAAATTCATTTTACAAGCTCCTCTATGGTAACTTTATCCTTAACATACATGCTGGTTGTTTATTTTAACCATGTAACATGAATATTAATGTAAAGAGCATCCTAAACATCCCCTGTTTGTGTTTCCTGAAAGTATGGTTGTGATTTCATATTTCTTCCTACTTCTCATATGATGTAAGACGCTGAACTGATATCATGCTCTTTCTCTCCCAGCATAACCACTTCCTCCAGAATGATACTTGTAATATGGCTTTGCATTTTTAATGTGAACTTTTGGTTTTTAATTTCACTTCAATTATTCATCTGAAGTATGCATGCAATATGAGATGCTCGCAGAAATCACACGGAGTCAAGAGAAGTCAAGGAACGTCCCTCACTTTTCACACCGCTTACAAGTGCCAAGTGTCCTTTCATCTCACAGTCGCAGATTTCATATGGAAAAGAAACGTCTCTATTGGTCATTTACGCAAAATTGCATTCAGCATCACATATGTGGAGATTAAAATGAGATTTAATGCAGCATTTATTGCTCATTTCATTCACACGTGTGATATCCAAAAAAAAAATCTGTGGATCTCTAATAATGTTGAAGCTGTGAAATGAAGTCATTCATCACCACGCTTAGAGCTTCAGACAACTTGTGTAAAAATTCACACCATGGAAAATCTTTAAATGACCTGCTTTATATATGTGCGCTCCTCAATTTATTCACTAAATTGTGTTTCAGATAATCTCTTGCGGAGCACATGCAGTGCAAAAACAAGTAATTCAAGGTATCCTTTATAGCTTAAGTGCCCTTGTGGGTTGACATTTCTAAAAACAACAACAAAAAAACCTGTGTTTTTCTTAAAACTCCTCATCAGCCATGATGAGACTTATTAGGCGTCTAGTCATGTAGGAGTTGGAGGATTTCTGTGTCCTGAGACCTTTTTCCAGAGCTGCCATTCGTTATCCTAATGAGCGCCACTGACTTTGGGCTTTAGGGAGCAAATAAATTAAGGACAAACACATGCGTACTCTAATTACAACACATCAGCACCTAACAACAGAGTGTGACAGAAAAATCCTTTTCTTTTTTCAATGGATGGTTTTAACAAACTCTAGATTTTATGCTGCACAAAATGTGGTTGGTAATAAGTACCTTCATTTGAGTGTAAAAGTATTTCATTCGTCAGTAAAACCACTTTAATAGCCCTAAAAAGGAGGTTCAAATGACATGGTAGCATTATGAAGTTCGTGGAAAGAAAGCTAAACGAGTTCAGTACTTAAGAGTAAGAGGGTGACGAAGAAAAATATTGTCGGTTTTGAAAGGAATTACTTTTTTTTTTGACTTCTTATTCATGTACGTGTTTGTCTAAATGTAGTCTTGGGTGTTTGATATTGTTGTAACAAAAGAAAAGTGCAGTTAACCTGTCGTTAACCCTTTTATATATCAGTGAAGCTTGACAAATAAAGTCATAGTGTGAAAAATAGGTTTAATTGAATAGCTGTTGAAAGCTTTAGATACGATTTTAAGTATGTTTTTTTAAGGTTCAACATGAGGAAAACATTTTATCAAGCACAAACTCAGTAAAAATATGCAATTTGGTGCAGATGTTATTTACATAACTAAGAAAAGTTTACTTATGCTTACAAAAATACATAGAAAAACAAACAATTTGACAAAACACATGTACACAAATTCTCACAACACCAGCAAATAGTGCTAAACGTGCTACAAATAAAGTAGACCACAACGGCAATTTGTCGGAGAACCACAAAAATTGACGAACCTGACAGTTCCTTGTTGTTTATATGATTTAACCCTAATAATCTGACAAATCGCACAATTAATGTTAAATGAACTGCTGACTTGATATGAAATTTGATATGCTCTGATAGTAAAGTATAGCCATTGGAAGCCCACAATCATAAACAGAGAAGTAAAGCTTAAAGATTTGCTACATTTCTTCTACTTAATAACTGTCTGAATGATTTGAATGTTTTTAAAACAGCACTGTTTTTGTCAGCTAGCAGCTTAAAAAGTGGTGAATTAAACCATCTTTAATAAAGGAACCAGTGTCATACTTTGCAAATCTTTTAGAGCAATGGTCACCAACCGTCCAAGATCCCTAACCTTGATGTAAGGCAAGATCTACCAATGAACAAAAAAAAAATTTGTTTCCATTTCCAGCTTGAGACCATTAATTGAACATTTTAACTATGTAAAAGCACTAGTTTAAACCTATACTTTAAACTTTTTATTTGATACAACCAAGGAAATCTGGCAAGATGCACCTGAAAAAGATTGGGGGAATAAAGATTGGTAAAATGATTTTCAATTGCACTTCACCTTCTACATCAAAATAGGCTATTTTATAAATGGGCTTCAATAAAATTCTACTACTCATAATAATAACTAGTAGGGCCTACAACAATAATAATTATTATAAAACATAATATAATTCAGTAATTGCAGTTACGGGGCCCTAAGCAGCTTCTTCGCTTATAGGGAGGGCCGGCTCTGCAGTAAGCAGCCAGGTTCATCATTTTTTAGGGTCCCTGACATATTTCCGTTGCACTATTGTTTCTGTATTTGCATGTGTTCAGTGACGTAGCGCAAAAACGGTGGGCCCCCCTCCCGCAAGGATTATTGATGGGTGACCCTAGGTGAAGAGCGGTGGGATGGGGGGGTTATGTTGGTGGGTGGAAGTGGGGGGGTGGGGGTTAAGTGCTCTCAAAACGGCAAATTTGGGGGGTGGGGTGGTTGATGGCGATCACAGGGCAGGGTTTGGTAAAAGTGCTTGTAAAACTGGAAATGGGTGGGGGGACTTGCACATAGTTAAAAGAATGCATTGATGGTTGTTTTTTCTACTATGGAAGTCAATGGTTAGGTTTTCAGCATTCTTCAAATGATCCTAATTTGTATTCAACAAAAGAAAGAAACTCATAAATGTTTGGAACCACTTGAGGGTAATTTGTGAATAGTTTTATTTTTGGGTAAAATATCTCTTTAAATCAGTAAAGATTTCACAGTAAAAAAAAAAAAAAAGGTCGCTGATTCGAGCCTCAGCTGGGTCAGTTGCCGTTTCTGTGTGGAGTTTGCATGTTCTCCCCGTGTTCGCATGTGTTTCCTCCGGGTGCTCCGGTTTCCCCCACAGTCCAAAGACATGCGGTACAGGTGAATTGGGTATGCTAAAATTGGCCGTAGTGTATAAGTGTGGTGCTGTAGGTCTATATATACAGTTGAAGTCAGAATTATTAGCCACCCTGAATTATCACCCCCCCTGTTTATTTTTTCCCCCAATATCTGTTTAACGGAGAGATTTATTTAACACATTTCTAAACTTAAAAGTTTTAATAATTCATTTCTCATAACTGATTTATTTTATCTTTGCCATGATGACAGTAAATAATATTTGACTAGATATTTTTCAAGACACTTCTATACAGCTTAAAGTGACATTTAAAGGCTTAACTAGGTAACTTAGGTTAAGTAGGCAGGTTAGGGTAATTGGGCAAGTTATTGTATAACGATGGTTTGTTCTGTAGACAATCGCAAAAATATATAGCTTAAAGAAGCTAATAATTTTGCCTTTAAAATGGTTCTTAAAAAATTAAAAACTGTTTTTATTCTAGCCAAAAAAAATATATATATGACTTTTTTAGAAGGAAAAAATATTATCAGACATACTGTGAAAATTTCCTTGCTCTGATAAAAATAATTCAGGGAATACTTAAAAAAGAATCAAAGGGGGGCTAACAATTCTGACTTCAACTGTATAAATATATATATCACCTGACCTGAAGGGGGCATTTTTAGAATTAAACTACAAGGCTGTTTGTTTGCTAAAAAGGTTTGTAGTAAATTGTGAATAACATATTTTTTCTTCTAAGTTGTAGTCATGTTGTTTATTTACACAGCATTGACTCTCTTTGCATATTCACCCCTAAAGCAGCTATTTCCAAAAATCTGACTATATACTTAATAGCAGTAAGATGTTTACATGACAAGAGCAGACATTCCCACGTCTGTTTTCAAGCAACAAGCTTTTTTATTTTTCTTTATTTATAAATTATTCACATAACTAGCATTTGCTGGAAATTGCTTTAATCTATATCAGATGCTAGACACATTTCCATTAATGGTTATTCAGCACCTTTATGAACACTGGAATAACTGTACTTCATCAGTGTCTTTGCACTGTGTCTGGATGAATTAACATAGCGTAAACTGCACATAGAGTTGTTTTGACAGCTGAGGAGGGAAAACTTAAGAATAAAGTCACAGAGTTTATTAATGGAGTTGTGTGAACAACATGTAGCTGTCACTGCGTACATAAACATGCGTTCAAGGTGTTTATATGCCTGTTTGTTGCGATAAATATTGGTGTTTGCCACAGAGTTCAATTTGATTATGGTTGCTTTGATTGTTTTGACTTTTGGCTTTTACTACAGAAGTTTGATCAAAGATACTGTCTTTACATGAGGTTAGATTTAATCTTAATTTTGCCGAAATTACATTATAATTGCATCACTAAAGAGTGCTTGTGAATGTAGTTTCTGTTTTTAACTTGAAACTGAAAACTTCTCATGCATTAAGAAGAAGGAAGGAGCCTGAAATGGCAAAATTAACGTAATGAATAATGTGACCTCATATGTGACCCTGGTCTTATGTTGCACAGGAATATTTGTGGCAATAGCAAAAATACATTTTACAGGTCAAAATTATATACAAAATTATGTACTAATTATATTAAATTAGTAATTTATTAGTATTTTATTTTTTAAAATCATGTTCTGTAAAGATATGTTGTAAAATTACTACTGTAAAAATATCAAAACTTGCTCTTTTTATTCACTTTTATGTTGTTGTCTGTATAGGGCTGTGCGATTTGGGAAAAAATATCTAATTGCGATTTTTATAAAAAATATTTTGACATTGTGAATTCGATTTGATTTGCAATTAAATTTTGTAGTCAAGCTTCAGCTCAATAATCTGTATCGTAGCTCCTACTGCTAAAGTGCAGAAATTTAGTAAAAAAATAAAAAATAAAGATATTAACTTACTGAAACATTTATTCAAATTTATTTTAAAATATTCAGAAATGAAACACTAATTTTTCTCTAGACCAAACAGTAAACACAAATAAAACGACCTTACCTTTCTGTAAACAAGTTGAACTCAAATAAGGGAGATTATTATACAAACAAAAAAAACATAATAATTATACAGAACACTCAGCAAACTAACATGGCTGAAACAACTCTAAAATTGTACTTTGCTGTTGCTTGCTACTAGATTGTCACTGGCAGTACTTTCAGTTGACTTTCTAACAAGACACTCATCACTCATTTGTGCTTACTCAATTGGCTAGTAAGACGATCACACACAAACGGCAGTCACACATTTGCTCTGGGCAGAGGAAATTAAATAATACAAATATATTTCTTATTGCAGCCTCTTGCGATTAGCAAATTGCAACGTTTTAAATCACGATTGCGATTCGATTTCGATTAATCGCACAGCCCTACTGTATACAAAACCTACAATGCAGGCTCATTGGAATTACATGCGCCAGTCTACCACAAAAATCTACTTAAACATGCGTTTGACCACAGTTTTATGTAAAATAAACACTACGGGGCAGTATGATGCCAACAACTTTTGTTCCTTTTCACACTACAGTACTTTATTTATAGAGAAAGGTCTATGGCTCTGCATACAACAAACAAAGACTTTATCTTGCTGGAGTTTATAGCCGTTTCACTTTTATTTCAGGACGCATTACTCCCGCTCTGTAGGTCTATTGGAGACATTTATAAATATTCCTATAGCCAATCTAATAAATGTTGAAGACATATTCGCTACACAAATGCGCTAAATTGCACTTCAGCAGCGTTTATTTGAGAGTGCACAAGAAAATCTGCACTTGAGCAGCGTATATATTTGAGGGCGTGCAAGGCGTTTTGTGCACGAACAGTGGAAATCCTCACGCAAGCAAAAACATCTGCATGCTCGTATTACATAAATCTGATCTCGACTTGTAATACTGGGTCACGACATTTGTCATTGAAATAATGCCATAGGTAGTTGGTAGATCAAAAGGCCTGCCGAAACACTGGGGAAACACATTGGCGTTTCATTTAGCAGTTCTGAAAAGTTCTCCGTCCATACTACACGGCTAAAAATGCACATCACGTGACCACACACACTTTGTCATGAGCTGCAGCCAGTAGGTCAGCGGGTGCTTTGAGTTTGAGCATAAAACCACAGGTGAGTATAGTGCATGTCGGACAGTTCATCAAAGATCTACTGCTATCTCATCTCACTATAGTTGTTAAACGTGATATTGAATTCATCTTGTTGTCTTTATCTAACCACTAATATATTAATTTATGTAACCACGTACACGGATTCTGCACATTGACTGATTGCTTGTCTTTATCGTATAATTTTATTGCACGTTATACTTTTATAATGGCCATTATTGATTATTAAAACTGATATTCAGCAAAAGAGACAGGGTAAAGTTCATATTTTTCAATGGAAATAAAAGGAGGCAGTTGTGTTTTAGGCCCTGTTTTGTTATAAATATGCATAGAGTAAAGATGACGGTCATATAAATATAAAGCTACACGAGACCGTTTGGTGTCTGTTAGCGAAACAGCAAGCAGAATGAGGTGAATGAGGTTATAGAGTACACTGTTCCCTTTGAAGATTGAGTGAATAGTGTATTGAATAAGCTAAATTGGCTGTAGTGTATGAGTGTGTGTGAATGAGTGTTGATGATAAATAAGGGACTAAGCTGAAGGAAAATGAATGAATGAATGAATGAATAGTGTATTTTTTAGAACCTAGCAAAAATATTTATACAGTATACAGAAATTAAATTGAGATTAATGTCTGCATTTATTTATTTAATTCATATATATGGCTTTTGTGTTTTTATATAAAATAGGAGTTGATAAGCATATTGGACATGCAGAGATGGGTAGCATTTTGGGTGCTTTCACATCTGTAGTTCGATTTATTTGGTCTGGACCAAGGACAATAAATGATACAGTGTAGCATTTTCTGCCGCCTTTGGGCCGCTTTCACACCACACTGATTGCTTTGGTCCGAACCAGTTAAAAATAACCAAAATGCCTTCATGTGACAAAATCCACATCACTCATTGGCCAGATGTTGTTGAACATATTTCCTAAACTGCTTTTCGATTGGTCAGAATTCACGTGTGGGAAAATGCCAACTCCCGCAAATAAACAAACCGGCAGACACAAAATGTCACTTTTTACTATAGTGGAACGACTGCGCCGTCTAATTGTATCCCTGCTCATAATATACTATATAGTTTGTATACATTACTTAGGCAAACTATACATTTCGAGAATAAAGCGTGGCTGTGGTTGGAAAACAATGTTTTAAGGCATTGCAAACGGCGAAGGTGCATCGTACGTCACTTCAGGAGGAGGCGTGAATTAATTTAGCTAAACTGCAACATGGTCATCTTCCAGAAATGTTACCAACGATCCATTAGGTATTGTTTTCCCCCTCTCTCTCTCTTTTGGTAAAGTGCTGTTAACAAATACTTTCCTCCACATTCCATAATGCACAGCACATCGGCCTACGGCAGCTGGACTAGTCCAAAAAGGCGCAATACTTTTTGCGGTTGGGTCTGTTTTAGTTTGGACTATGTTCTCACCACAAACGATCCGCTCCAGGGTTCGTTTGAAAGCGAACCACCTTTTCAAGTAGGTCTCGGTACGCTTTTTTGGTCCACTTTTGGTGCGCACTCGAGTATGATTGCTACATTTACACCTGCCCAAACGAACCGTACCAAAAGGGAAAACAAACTCTAGTGCGATTTAAGCGAACTAAATAAGGCAGGTGTGAAAGCACCCTTTGATTGTATTTAGTGGGCCGCTTTGGCCCAAAATGCCAGGGCTGATATTTTGCCCCAGTCCAGCACTGACTACATGTCATTATGATGTGTAAGTTTTTTTTTTTGTTTTTTTTTGAGAGGTGCGCAGATATGTGAAGGCTGCACTGGACTGTACACGTGCCCTTGGCAGAAGTATAATTTAATAATATAATAAGTATAAATCATAATATAATAAGTATAATTCAGCCTGGCGGTTCATTCTGCTGTGGCGACCCCTGATGAATAAAGGCACTAAGCTGAAGGAAAATGAATCAATGAATAATTCAGCCTTAACAGAGCGGGGTCACGTGACTACAAACATGGCAGGGAAAGTAAATGAATAAATTTACCTGGAAAAATTTGACCGATTATAGATTCTGAACGTCGATTTCAATTACTTTTCAATTAATCGCCCAGCCCTACTTTGTAGACCGCACCCTCTAGCAGATTTATCGTCTGAAACGTGCAACAAAATGTACACGAAGCAATGTGTAAGAGCCATATTTCATAGTTTATTGTCCTACGTAATTTTCATAAGTTTTTGTGTTATATACTGTGTTCTTGTTGATTCGCATGTCATATACTTTGAGTTACTTTTCTACTGCGCATGTGTAGTATGCTGCAGATAGTACGCAGGTTTTTTGTCACACACGTGAGCTGCTAGTGTGATGTGCAGGAAATGGAGAGCACAGGATTTGACAGTAAAAGGGAAATATTGGAGATATAGTTCATCAGACTGGAACAAACAAGTTGTATGTAAGTGGATTTTGACGACATTGGTGCGTGTGGATATCTGATGTAAAAATAAAAGAAGATACACTGAATTGAATGGACTCTCATGTTGTGATCAAGCGTAAGAGCACTAATACGAGTCAAGACGTGTGAAATGGTCATAATGGTTACATGTACCCTACACAATGTATTCACGTTTCGCAAAAATGTACGGATTTCGAATGACCTTGGGCTAATGAGCCATTTGTAAAGTTTATTTTATTTCATGTTTAGTAGATCATTGTCATGTACGCATACTCTTAGAGGCCTTAAAAATTCATGAAAACAAAACTCTTGCATCTCTGTTCTTGTGCAATTTGTGTAATTGTTTGTTGTCCGTAGAAACAGGTTGTATTCATCAGCTTTCTTTCAGTTGCTAGATTGGTCATCTCACCTGTTGCTAAATACAATCCAGCTGCTCACCAAGCTGTTCATCATATATCTTTTATAAAAAAAAAAAACACAGACATCGCATGGAGAAGAAAAGAAAAAAATGAGACTTCACCTATTACAGTAATGCAATAATGTTACTCCGACTGCACATTTATCCCAAATCTCTGTCGTATCAGCGTCAGCACACAGCAGTTCCTCTGTCGGGAATGGTTTTGATAAGCTGTCTTCTATGCATTTGCTTAAACTAACATGTCACAATGAGATGCAGTTGTCATTTGTTTTGATGTAAAGTGCCTACAGGCAAAGGGACAGAGTGAATGATGATAATCACAAATCTTTGCGCCTCTGTGTATTGGTTCTCTCACCGCTGCTGCCAGCCTCATTTGCTATTTTGATGATGTGCTTTGGTTCCCGTAGAGGCCACTCTTTGGTTGGAGAGAAAAGAGAAAGCAATTGATAGGCTGTTATTAATGGCGCCGTGCTTCAGACTGAAAGCTTCACTCGTCACCACCTGAGATTAATATTGCGAGGGCCACTACAACTGTGTCTTCAAGTCGGGCCGTGCTCATTGCTGTATCTCTCCATTTGCTGGGTGTCAGTTTTGACAGCTGGTGTTAGTAGGTCAGTAGGCCTGACGGATTTATTTATTTAGTGATATACCAAGATCGTTCTGTGTTTCAAGAATATATATATGTATACATATACAGTTAAATTCAGAATAATTAGCCCCCCTTTTATTTATTTTTTTTTTTTAAGTATTTCCTAAATGCTGTTTAAGGAAATTTTCGCAGTATGTCTGATAATATTTTTTTTTCTGGGGAAAGTCATATTTGTTTTATTGTTTTGTTTTTATTATTTTGTTTTAAAGGGCATCTATGGTGAAAAATCTACTTTTCAAGCAGTTTGGACAGACATTTGTGTAGGTATAGTGTATAGACCGTCATATTGGGGTGATATAAACACACCAGTCCTTTTTTTTCAATTTAACAACATAAAAGCGGTGGACCAATTGGAGCGGTTTTCAGACCGACCGCAACTTGACGTAGGAGTGCGATCCCCCCGCCCACCGAATCGATTGACAGCTGCGTATTAACATGTCTCCGTAGTAACGAGTATAATCATATCAACCAGACACAGGACCAGGATGCTCGCACACTAAGCAACCGTAAATAAAAGTCTGTTCAGTTTGCTAGGATCATCAATCATCATCAAATGTGATCAAGAGTGAGTTTGACAAGTTTAAAATGTTTTAAAACAGTGCATGTGTGTAATCAATTACAGCCATTTACTTCAGTTTTACTTCATCACCACAGCCGCGTGTCAGAACAATAATAAAAGACGCTTAAATCCCGTTTTGTGGACGTTAAATCAGGTTTATTTTGTTAGATATCCAGATATCCATACAGCAGTGGAGATTAACCTCTATCCTGTCACATTTGCGTGCAAAAACTGTGCAAAGCTAAACGCGCACTGTCTTTGTGTGTGTGCCTGTCAGCGCTGTGTGTGTGTGTATTTGTGTGTGTGCGCGTGAATTTTGTAACGACATTGTGTGTGACTCATCCTTGCAACTCCACAACATGCATCAAATACTCATTGGTAAAGTTCTTACTGTTGTTTTTCCTCACAAATGATACGTGAGATCTTATTCCTTCATGTTCGTCTGTTGTCGCTGCCAGGCACGTGGAAACGGTGGGCGTGAAGGACTAGCCTTAAAGGCGCAGTACACAAAAACCATTAGCTGATGCTAAATGCTACAAAATTGAAACTTATGACAGGTATAATAAATAATCTGATGGGTGTTTTGAGATGAAACTTTACAGACACATTCTGGAGACACAAAAGACTTATATTAAATCTGGAAAAAGTGGTAACCTAGGTGCCCTTTAATTTTTAAACACCATTTAAAGGTGTTTAAAAAGGTGTTTACCCCCCGCGCCCCCCTTAAAAAATTCCCAAATTACTAAATATGTTGATTTGGAGCTGTTTCATTGTAAATAAACAGTTAAATGGTCAGTAATATGTTTTATTATTATTATTTACAAAAGAAAAAATAAAAAGTATACATTAGCAGCAAATACATTAACAAACTTTTATTAAAAATATTAGCTATTATAATGAAATAAAATCAAGCTATCGAATCTCATAAGCCGTTTCTTCACTTTATAACTTACTAATTCTAATAAAAGAGCAACGAACGAATCTCTTATTTATTTCAATTTTTTTCGTTTGATTACATTAAATAACAGGTGTCACTTAAAACATGCAACCATCTAACATCATAAAGAAAACATTCGTGTGCTTTCCTAACTTTTTATGCTCATTTAGGACGAAATTAGTTGTGTTTGAAAAAAAACCCACCAAGATTGACATCTTTAGATATTATTATTATTATTAATTATGTGTATATGTCTGTTTAAACACGCACTCAAAACCCAGACTTTCACTCCATTTTAAATCGCGTGTTCAGAATCTGTTTGGGAAACAGCCTCTGTTTATCACTATGGAGTTTTGAGGATTGCATATGAAGGGGAGACGGCATCTGTCATCAAAGAAAAGGGAATCCCACTGTCATCAAAGGAAAGGGAATCCCACCGTTTTTATATTTATTTCAAAGTGTTTTCATGCATAAAAAAGCGAAAGCACAGAACAGACTCACATTTAAGAGCAAAGGGTGGCCCCTAGTAGTTTGGCGGTATGGGTTGCGGATAGGGAGGCTCTGCTCTTTAATGTTTGTTGCCACCCTTCAGAGAAAGACTGAAAATACTGGAGAAATACGGGAAAATACCTTTACGGTATAATAGCACTGTATAGAACTGTACAATACTGGAGAATTCAGGAAAAAACAGCAGGGTTGACAGGTATAATGTTTACAGTCTTTATTTTGTGGTAATCGCTCATTCATTCATCCTTCGGCTTAGTCCCTTTATTTATCAGGGGTTGCCACAGCAGAATGAACCGCTAGATTATCCAGCATATGTTTTACGCAGCAGATGCCCTTCCATCTGCAACCCAGAACTACGAAACATCCATGCACACTCATTCACTATGGCAATTTAGTTTTATTCGCGGACGCCGCCCTGACTACTCTGTCACCTCAATTGGACTGTAGGGGAAAACAGAGCACCCGAAAGAAACTTACGCGAACACTGGGAGAACATGCAAACTCCACACAGAAACACCAACTGACCCAGACGGGGCATAAACTAGCAACCTTCTTTCTGTGAGGCAACAGTGCTAACCACTGGTTGAATGGAGGGTTGCATTCTTATACTATATACACACACACATTGGTTTCTCAAGTTTTAAGGGATCTTCCCATAGGCGTAAGGCTTTTTAAACTGTACAGACTCTATAATCTGTCAACTTCTCTAACCTTACCCCTAAACCCAACCCTCACATAAACCATTCTGCAGCCTTACATTTCCACAATACTTCATTCAGTATTATTTATGAGCCCAGATTCCTCATGGGAACAGAAAACGTCCCCACAAGGTCACAGATTACCGTTATTACTATACTTGAGGCGACATTTGGTTCTCACAATGTGATTAATACCAGGACCACACACAAACACGCACACAAATCATTCCATGAAATTTTAAACTATCGTGTTATTCTGCGTTATGACATCAAAGCTGTAAACAGTGCATTGGATATGAACTGACTTAATAAGAAAACAGCATGAAAGAGATAAAAATCGATGCATTAAATCTTTGCTTTAACTACACAACAGCTTTACATGACCTTACATTCAAGTCAGGTTGTTAAACATAACCAGTGTGGGGTTGAGCATGTCAAAACACTTGACTTGAACATCTTTATCAGTGGATTAATTGATCATTTCTTTCGGTTTCTATTATTTAAAGTGAACTTCTAATATAGCATTGCATTCCAGTGTCAGCCTAACCAAACTTTCCAGCAATAAGCAGCTGATTTTGCATAAATCCTTGGATAAGTCACACCTGGTGCCATTTATATCTGTGTCCTTACATTAGGGGCGTAATAGATATTCATCTCCCGCTTCAGCCTCATTTCATGTGTCATCCACCCTGTAAAATAAGGAAATAAATGAATACAAATATAACATCTGTCCCGCTAAACTGCGCTCAATGGCTTCGTAATTGAGAAAATCAGTCAGGCCGGCCGCCGACACAATAATCCCTCTTGCAGAGGATCATCAAAACGTAAACCAGCAAGATCTCACCCGCGTATTATACAGAATAAAAGTGTCGTGCCGTGAGGACGTCAGCTAACTAACCTATAAATGCAGGTTTATTGAAGAGTAGCGCATCTGTTTGTGGTGAATGCACTATGATTGAGTGTGTTTCTTGTCGAAATGTTCCTTTTTTTTGTTTTGATGTCTCTTGTGTTTCTGTTTTCTCAAGCACTTTGGGGCATCATAATGCATTTTGTTACACTTGCTATTGACAGAATGTTGTCCTCAGGAGAGAGAAATAATTCCAAACCAATTCAGGAGTACGCTTGAGCGTTTTTTATCACGTTCTGCATTTCTCAAACATCAGCTGCATTCGTCCGTTGCACTTTAATAAAGATTGATCTTAGCTTGATGATTTAAAAGAGGTTTGGTAGTCTAGTTTTAGCCAGTGGAATGTTTTAGGTCAAGCTGTGTCATTTTAAAACCGATTATCAGAATTATTTATGAAGAAATAATGATTGTAATTATCATGATAATTACTGGTCTTGATTGCTTTCATTACTTTTTTGCATTTTCTCAAAATTAGTATCATCAGATTGATAAATTTGAATATTTTACATGAATGGTACAGAGAAAGTGATCAGATTGAAGCATTTACATGTCACAAATTTCAAAACGGAATGAACATGAGCAGGCTGCATGAATATATACGCTACCTGACAAAAGTCTTGTTGTCAATCCCAGTTATAAGAGCAATAGCAACTTGATTTCTAGATGATCATTTGGAAAAGTGGCAGAAGGTAGATTTTTCCGATTAATCATCTGCTGAACTGCATCCCTGTAAGGTCCCCCAGTTGGCTCTTTGAAGGTGCCCACTGGTGGATGAAGGTTCGGTGCGTGTTCGGCCTTTCCAGTGCACAGTGGTGTTTTAGTTTAAATTTAACTCATATCTGATTCCAATTTGAATATGAGGTGGTTTAGAATAATAATATATTTATCTTTGGTTTTATTTGACTCCAGTCATAAAACATTAAAGATTATATCAATATATTACATTTTTTTTTATTTGCTTGTTTATTTTACAGGGACAATACACTTGACATTGTTATACAAAGATAATCGATGTTGCTTACATAGGGCATATAGCATACTGTAAAGCTAATTTGCAGCCCTCGTCCCTGGTTAGGCTTTACTTTAAAAAAATACAAATAAAAAACAATCAAGAATAAAACACAATACAACAAACATGTACAATATATACAGAGCCACAACCATAAAATGCAAGTCAATCTGCATAAAGAGAAATTTAAACGTAACCAACCTGAAGGAATATTACTTAATGCTCACATTTCTGTAAAGATTTCACCCATTCTTTCAGCTTTACAGAAAAAACTGGGAGTTTGCATGTGGCATGGCATTCCATAGATGTGAACCTTTTACTGAAAAGGATGACTGACCCACAGCGGTTCTGCATCTGCAGATTCTACAAGTGATGTTTTATAAACAAATTTCGGGAGGAGCACGTGCAGACGTTTCAGAAATTCATTACGTCATTAACAATCATTCTATTATCCAATCAGTATTTGACCAAACCCCTATAAATACCAAAAATTTGTCCTACCTGCATTATCTCACGACTTTAGCATCCCTCCACCACCCCGACACCTCACTTCTTAAACATTATCTACCCGGGGGGAGCGTTCTAGGGTCGGGCTAGACACTTCGCTCGAACCCCAACTCCTTTCTGTTCCCCGATATGGGGAATAACACAAGTTGGGGGTGTCTTCCCCGAGCTCAGAGCCCTCTCCCTGGACAGCACGCCAAATATGCTCTAATTCTTAAACTTTTGTAGGTGCGAACTCGTGAATTCCCACTTACTGCCCCTCTAGTCTTTGCCCCATCCCTGCTGATTTTATGTACCAACTCACAGACTACTTTAGGGGGAAGACCATGTCTACACTTAACATGGTTTTTAAAAACGAAAACTTTAAAAAACATCAAAACTTAACAAATAATATTTTTTGAGAATTTGAAATGGTGCCATTTTATTGGTTTCTGATCCATTACTTTTAAAGTTTGTTTGTAAAGTGACATTACAGGCCTAACAACTATCAACTATACAACTATAATTTAGACAAATGTTTAAACCTGTTGTCTTTACTCATAACTATTACAGTTGTTCTGTCACAAGTATATACACAGGAGACCCAAATGCAAGTAAAAAACAAGATGATTTATTTAAAGAGTCACAACTGGTATTGATCTCACCAGATATAGTGTGGGCCAAGGATGCTCACACCAGAATATGACACGTCAAACAGCGATGAAGGTTCATCCGTGAACCAATGTCGTATAGCAGTCTCTCACGGATATCTCACCAGATATCGAGGGAAGGGAAAGGTTAGCGCTATGGAGCAGCTGTCATCGTCAAGTTTACCCACGGTAAAGTTCATTAGAGAAGCGGATTTGGGGTGAAGTCTCTCACAGATAATGTTGTCTTCAGAGCAGGCAGTAGTAAAAACATAAAAGAAACGGAGACTTGCACAAGGTGCAAATGAGACAGTCTTATGGCAAAGACCCTCCACCAGAACGAGCGAGAACGTCTAACAGGAAGCAGACACAGGAGTAAACAAACAACGGACTGTCTTGTCAGTCTTGATTATTAAAAAGAGGTAATTGACTAATACTTTTAGATGGCCGCTCCTATGCTTGTTCACTTTAAAGTATCCCCTTAGTAGTCCCCTTACCTTGAGTTAAAGGTAAAATTATTTCTAATCAGAGGCCATGGCCATCATTATAAGTATAACTGACTAATGTTCTCTATAATAATTTTGGTTTAGCCAAGCTCATGAAAGCAAAGAAGGTCAAGGTGCTCCAGGATTAGCCAGCCCAGTCACAGGACTTGAACATTATTGAGCATGTCTGGAGTAAGATGGAGAAGGCATTGAAGATGAATCCAAAGAATCTTGATAAACTCTGGGAGTCCTGCAAGAACACTTTAATTGCCATTCCAGATGACTTTATTAAAAAGTTATTTGAGTCATTGCAGAGATGTATGGATGCAGTCCTCCAAGCTCATAGGAGTCATACACAATGTTAATTCTTTTTCCACTGCACCATGACTTTATATTCTATACTGTACATTATTTCTGTTCAATGACAAGACTTTTGTCTCAGCAAAGTCAAATTTTACTGTCCTAATTAAATAATAAAAAATCAAGGCATGATCATATTTTGTTTTGGTAAAATAAGCATAATATAGAGGCCTTTGCCTTTACATATAAGCCACTTCTGGTACCAAATGATCAACTAGAAGTCAAGGTATTATTTGTTGTTCCTAAGACTTTGATGGGTAACAAGACTTTTAACAGGTAGTGTACATGCCACAAACTTATATATATATATAATGGACAAAAGTCCTCAATAGGTCGAAATGACCTGAACTAAACATGCGGGAAATAGCAGTTTTAGTGTAATTCTTTAGTTTTTCTAATAAATACTGAGAGCTGGGTTTGCTTATGCAAGTGTTTCTCAATTAGTTGACCGCAACCCAACTGTGGGTTACAATGACATTTTGAGTGGGTTGAGGAGTTTTGTTGTTGTTGTTGTTGCTCAAAAGTAATTTTAAAACAATGCATAAAAGCTGTGTATGCTTCTGTCAGAAAAGGCCCTACTGTATACTGTACTGTAACGATTCATTCTCATATACAGTATATACAACTGCAGGTTAGGGCAGAGATAAATAAAGGGACTAAGCCAAAGTATAATGAATAAATGAATAGCAGGTTAACTATGTTTATATATAACAATAACTTTAACTATTAAAAGCTACTAGTTACTCAGTAACTAATACAGTTATGATAACTAATAACTTTTCCTAATTTGTCTGTAATGCAATAATGTGCACTTTTAGTAAAGCTGCTTTGAAACAATAATTAATGACCAAATAGCACCAATTAATAACGTAACAGTATTACTGTTGCTGGGAAAGACTAACATGCAGGGATCATATTCATTATTTTACTGTAATATGTAGCATCTTCTAGATGTTTTATTAGCAATTCTTCACATTGTGTATTCACCTTGTTGCTTTCTTATTTTCTCTTTGTATTGTTTTGTATGGTTTTATAACTACCAGAAACCGCTATGGAGCTGCTACTAAATTTCCTAATCTACTTGTTCATCAGCATTAGTCATAATCTTTCAATTTCTTATGTCAAATGAAGTTAATAACACATTATTGTGTGTGTGTGTGTGTGTGTGTGTGTGTGTGTGTGTGTGTGTGTGT
>CAIGQZ010032498.1:773519-789767 GCA_903798205.1 Danio tinwini
GTGTGTGTGTGTGTGTGTGTGTGTGTGTGTGTGTGTGTGTGTGTGTGGCAACCAAGTGAATTTGCTTGATTTTAATGCAATGCTGTACTGTCCATTATAATATAATGGACAGTAAATTAATAGGTTTCCAAATTAAATATTGGGATATACAGTAGCTTTATGACCAAAAAGAATGAATCGTAGCTTAATGACCATTAAAATATGTGAGTCCCATGGTCAGATTAAATGAGAACAACTCTATTTACAGTGCTCAACCTATATTAGCACACCCCTCAAAAATCTCTCAGTAAATTAATATTTTCTATAGGATGCTTTACAATATTATATCTGTGCATATACGTTAGATTAGTCACTGAAGCCAAATCCGGTGCTAATCTAACAAAATAACTTATGATAACGGTTGAAAATTAGAACACCGACATTTATATGTTAGAGAAAAATATTAAATACAAAATTTAAAAAGAGCAAAATTCAAGAGAAACAACAACAAAAAAATTAGTTGAATCATTTTAGTTTTTTTTCCAATATTTCGCATGCATTTAAAGATAATATCTTTATATTTCTAAAGCTGTTCAGTGAGTAAAATGTTATTTGAATAAATATATCCGTTTATTGAATCTGTTTTGGGTGACGCAGTTGCGCAGTAGGTAGTCCTGTTGCCACACCGCAGGAAGGTCGCTGGTTCGAGCCTCGGCTGGGTCTGTTGGCATTTCTGTGTGGAGTTTGCATGTTCTCCCGCGTGGGTTTCCTCCGGGTGCTCCGGTTTCCCCCCACAGTCCAAAGACATGTGGTACAGGTGAATTAGGTAGGCTAAATTGTCCATAGTGTATGTGTGTGAATGAGTGTGTGTGGAGGTTTCCCAGAGATGGGTTGCAGCTGGAAGGGCATCCGCTGTGTAAAAACGTGCTGGATAGTTGGTGGTTCATTCCGCTGTGGCGACCATGGATTAATAAAGGGACTAAGCCTAAAAGAAAATGAATGAATGAAATCTGTTTTGTTTAAATGCACCAAAATATATGATTGATATTCACTGAGAAATTGATAAAAAATATTCATTTTCAGAATACTCAATTATCCTGAGCACTGTATTTGAATAAGTGCTTTTTTTAATATTTTCCTTGGTCTGAACCAAGTGTTTGTTTAAAAATGACAAACAAGGTAGTCAATGCCTGTTTTGTTTGCTATAGTTTGCATAACAAATGTAACATTAATCTTAACACATATACTGTAGATATAGAAAGGCTACGTTCACACTGCAGGCAAATGTGGCCCAAATCTGATTTTTTTGTGACTAGGCATGGGCTGGTATAGGATTCTGACGGTATGATAACCTTGAATAAAAATAGCACGGTTTCCCCTTTGAAAACAATATATTTAATTTTTTTAAATATTTATAATAGTTTGGAACAGTAAACGTCAGGCTAAATAATTCAAAAGATTAATTGACTTCTGCTGTCTTCATTAGTTTAAAAAAAACACAGTTTTCTTTAAAAAGGCATCTTTGGATATTTTTTTCTGCTGGAGATACTGTTGTCCTAAAAAACAACAAAAAAAGTGAATAAAAAATCGTACACACACCTTATTACGGTATTTATTTAATTTAATTTACCTAATTAACGGTATTACAGAAAATGTTGTTAGTTTTAAAACCTTGACTTTTCCAAACCGCGGTATACCTTGAAAATGGTTATTGCCCCATGCCTACATGTGACTCAGATCTGTTTTGTCTTGACAGTGTGAACAGCCCAAACCACATGGATTCTGATCTTTTCAGTTCTGATTTGTGCCACCTTCAAATGTAGTCTTAAATCAGACACAGATCTAATGTTTTGCAGTGCAACCGCAGTGTGAACGCTTATGTCGGATTTCGTGTGACTTTTACATAATCTTTGAGCGACATGTGTCATCCTTCTGTGCTGCAAACATCATCTACTCATCAGCAGCAGTAGAGTGGCACACAGGGCGATTACTTTACCACAGAATGTTGGTTGTTCATTTTAAAAAAGCTTTTGAAAGCAAAACTGGTGCTTGTTAACCGATGTGGTTAATGATTGGGACACGGGTTGATCACGATGCTGAAGAGCATCTGGGTGTGTTGCAGGTAGGGGAATCATGCACAATGGATTCATTTCAGTGGGCACTTTCATTTTAAGGGGGAACTTTCTCTCAGAAAGAAAGAAAGGTCAGATACTCAAGCACCCAAACCCTCCTTCTACACGTGTCTGTTGTTTATAACAAAATAAAAAGAAATAACTCTGCAAACAGAAATAAACCAACTCCACCTTCACAATTCAGTCTGCATTTGCTCATTAACCCTTGATGAGTTCACTACACCGCTGGTCAGAAAGAACCAGTCATAAATCACAAATGACCAGTGTTTTTTATCACAAGTGACTTATTTTAGGATTTTAGATTTACTTATTTTAGGTTGCTGAATTACATATTAGTAGTAGCAGAACAACCCTTTACAGTTCATGAAATACACCACGGTTGTCTGTGAGAAGGGTAATAATCATATAAGCATAATCTGACTACGTGCTTACTTTATACAGTACACACATTGTGTGCATAATTAGACATTTTGTGCTGCACATATTTGTACTTTTGCACATGCGGGTCAGTTTAGAACCATAACACTGCAAATCTGATATTGGCCACATTTATAACAGCAGTGTGAACAGCCATGCAAAAAAATCCTATCTGAGAAAAATTCAGATTTAAG
The DNA here is from genome assembly GCA_903798205.1 of Danio tinwini. Taxonomy (NCBI): domain Eukaryota; kingdom Metazoa; phylum Chordata; class Actinopteri; order Cypriniformes; family Danionidae; genus Danio; species Danio tinwini. The sequence goes on from CAIGQZ010032498.1 coordinate 776,242, forward strand.
CACTTAGCCTCGCAATTTGAACATAGCCAAAGAGTGTTTATGTATTGTCCCTTGATGATGTCGGTCAAGGAACAAAGAAACCCAATCAAAGAATCGGTGGTTTGTTTGTAATAGAGTAAAGATGGCTCTTTGAAGCAGTTTTCGCTTCAATGACTTCGAACATTAGACATTATTGATGCGGTTTTACATCTTCAGGGTGTTTTATTTGGAGGGATGTTGGATTGTTTGTATAAAAAAGACATTAAATTAGGCTGCAAATAACAGAGCCCCTAATTACACAGCGCACACTTTCATTAATGAGAACGAACTAGACGGTTCAGTGTGATGAGAAGGTCTCGAAGGCTCACCGCCGTGGAGGATTCCGCTTCAAGACCGCTTAGCAGGAAAGAACATGATATGCAGCGTTTCTCACACAAAATTAGTATTTAAATCCCATTTTACACAATCCGTGCTGCTAAAAAAAACTGCCTGAATTTGAAAGGTGAGAGGAATGGAGAATTTTTCAATCTGATTATGCTTAATATTCCCACCTAATTTTGAAATGTCAAAGAGATACCCAAAATTTAACACCGTCTTTTTTACTATCTTAAAATCTTACTAACTTACTTTCTTACACTTTACTGTCTTTTTCATATGATAAAGCATTTAATATCTTTGCTGGTATAGGTTTTCATCCATGTTATACAGTGTTCTTCACACAAAATCCAGATTATTTACATTTTACACACTCGCAGGCTAGATTAATATTTGAAGAGCTCAGATACAAAAACCTCTTAGTGCCATCTGAAGTTTTAGTCCAAAATTAGCATTATTCTCAGCTTCCTTTGTTGAGTTGAGTTTTCATTCATTCATTCATTTTCTTTTTTGGCTTAGTCCCTTTATTAATCTGGGGTCGCCACAGCGGAATAAACCACCAAGTTATCCAGCATATGTTTTACGCAGCGGATGCCCTTCCAGCTGCAAGCCATCACTGGGAAACATCCATGCACACTCATTCACACACATACACTACGGACAATTTAGCTTACCCAATTCACTTGTACCACATGTCTTTGGACTTGTGAGGGGGAACCGGAGCACCCGGAGGAATCCCACGTAAACACTGGGAGAACATACAAACTTCACACAGAAATGCCAACTGACCCAGCTGGGGCTTGAACCAGCGACCTTCTTGCTGTACTTTAAAGACCATGAAAATAATTTATTCTTTGCCATGAAAGTGAAATTACTGATCCTACACATAGGAACCTGACAAAAAATACTCACTTTAGAAGTAAATTTCAGGTTACATTTAGTGCTTTTTGCAACTGAACTTCATTTACATTAGTTTGTTTGCTATAAATGCTTATGTTGTCTTCTGTGCATACACTTGAGCTTTATTTGATAAATTCAAAATGAGCAGGTAAAAAGAAAGGTACAGTTCATATATCTGACTGCTGAAACTGTATTAATACAAATTTCTATTACAAATAATATATTTAGAAATTTTAATACAAGAATTCTTGTGTTGTGAAGAAGAATATAAAATGTGTATGGAAAGAATCCTTGATGCACCGAGATAAAGTTGAATCAAATCGATAGCATGATAATCATAACCTAACTGAACCTTGAGACCAGTGTGGATTCACCTGAAATTTATTTTAGTATTATCTTTGCTATGTATTTTGCTTGTAGAGTTTTTATTTAATTTTATTTGTATTGCTTTTTTTTACTTTACTTTAAACATATCATATAGCGAACTGTTTCGAAACTGTGGCCCGAAAACTGAATGTAACAGTGAGAAGTCTGTATTGTTGCACCCCTAATATATAATGTATCTACACCTGACAAAAGTCTTGTTGCCTATCTAAGTTTTAGGAACAACAAATAATGCCTTGACTTCTAATTAGTTATTTGGTATCAGAAGTGGCTTATATGAAAGGCAAAGGCCTCTAGATTACGCTTATTTAACCAAAATAAAATATAATCATGCCTTAATTTTTAATAATTTAATTTGGACAGTAAGGTCTGACTTTGCTTAGACAAAAGTCTTGTCACTTAACAGAAATAATGTACAGTATAGAATATAAAGTCACGGTGCAGTGGAAAAAGAATTAATATTGTGGTTGACTCCCATGAACTTGGAGGACTGCATCCATACATTCCTGCAATGACTCAAATCACTTATTAATAAAGTCATCTGGAATAGCAAAGAAAGCGTTCTTGCAGGACTCCCAGAGTTCATCAAGATTCTTTGGATTCATCTTCAATGCCTCCTTCTTCATCTTACCCCAGACATGCTCAATAATGTTCATGTCTGTTGACTGGGCTGGCCAATCCTGGAGCACCTTGACCTTCTTTGCTTTCAGGAACTTTGATGTGAAGGCTGAAGTATGAGAAGGAGCGCCATCCTGCTGAAGAATTTGCCCTCCCCTGTGGTTTGTAATGTAATGCGCAGCACAAATGCCTTGATACCTCAGGCTGTTGATGTTGTCTTCCACTCTGCAGATCTCTTGCATGCCCCCATAGCGAATGTAACCCCAAACCATGATTTTTCTCTCACCAAACTTAACAGATGTCTGTGAGAATCTTGGGTTCTTGTGGGTTCCAATAGGCCTTCTGCAGTATTTGTGATGATTGGGATGCTGTTCAACAGATGATTACCCAGGAAAATCTACTTTCTGCCTCTTTTCCCAATGACCAACTAGAAGTCAAGTTATTATTTGATGCTCTTACAACTGGGACACGATTTTTGTCAGGTAGTGTAATTATATAGAGGGTTTTCTTTATACATGCTTGGAAGCCCTCAAGCGTTTGGAATACAGTTTATTTTATATATTTTATGGTTAGAATATATTTTAGTATGAAAGTTTTGATGAATCAGTTCATTTGTGAAAATGTCTACACATTTTACACATTCATTTGTGCATATGCAGAGTTAGTGAATAAGACCTATCGTTTTTTCATTATCAATAAACATGATGCCGCAATAAATCAACATTTTCTTTTATCCATGATATGTCACACAGCATATTTAAATCCTATTTTGCAAACTCTTTCTTGTTAAAACCAGCCTAAAACTTGAAAAAAAAGATGAGGGAAATCCTTCCTGGGGCTTCACACTATAATTATCACACTTGGAGAGCCCTTATAAGTCTGCAGTGGACTGAATATTTCCTGGCTTTGTGCGTGCATGTGTTTAGTGCTTCAGTGAATTGTGTGAACCGCTTCTCTGAAGTGTATTATGAGAAGTTGGCGCTGAGCATCTACAGTAACAGCAGTGGTTGTTAACTGGCAGGCCGCAACTTTAAAATGGGTCACAGGTTCGTTCAGATCAAACTCCACAGTATGTGTGTGTAAATTAATCTGTCGTTTGATTGAAGCCATGCAGTCAAATTAGGCAGATGCCAACATGGACAGATTGTGGGATATGCTCTTTTCCCTGAAAACCACGGATAAAACTACATGAGGTCCAAAAATAGGACCTGCACAACATTGAATATGCATAGCAGCTAGGATAAACATGACTTAGTGCCACGCAGAACATGATTTGCGTGGTAAACTGAGAAAGCATCAAAACTGAGGAGTGATTCTTGTGACTAAAAAGTGACCACAGTTTCTGTTCAACTGTTCAATTTAAATGCTAAATGTAAAACTGTAGATTTCTAAATAATAATTTAATGAGATTGAGAGATTTGTTCACCCAAAAATATTATTTTGTTCTTTACTATACATATTAAGATTTTGTATTTTTTTATTAAATCTGAGGATTTTATACATTTATTGCAATAAAAAACATAATTAACTTAGTTTAAAAAGTTACAATGAACTAAAAACATATGCGGCCATGACTAATTGATCATAAATATTTTTACAGTGTATAAGTAATATAAAACTTTACATATACTATTTTATTACACTTAAAACAGGGCAAAATTACTATAGAGCTTGAAATGTTCAGTTTATTTTTTCTCCTTCAAAACACTGTAATGTGTCTAGCTTAATTTTATTTTCGTCTGAGCAAAAAAAAAGAAGAAAAAAAGTACATATTTAAATTATTTATAATATTAATACTATTTTACACTGAAATATCATTCGGTGTAGCATATATACCAAAAAATAAAGAATATTTACAACAAGAATCATTACATTGACATAGTAAAAAAAAACAATATATATATATATATACAATTGTTATTCTAAGTAATTAATTCTAAATGTAACTGGAAAATAATGTAATTGCACAACTGGAGTAATATGCTAAGATCAATTAAAAAGATTGTTTGCATGGATAATAATTTCATTTGAATAAAATTCTATAGGCAATTCTATAGAATACAAAAAATATATTTAATTATCTGTTGTCTTAGACTTGTCACATGACAGAGAATTAGGCTTATTAAGTTTTACCTCCCTGACTGCATCTCTCCTTTGTGCTTCATACAAAAAAATCTATCAGGAGGCATGCTTAGTATGATCACCATCATATTGTTTAAACTTTAGTTTTGTCGTCTTGCAAAAGGCACTGCGTGCCGTCACCTCCACATAAAAGGCTGTTAATGCGGTTTTCACAACCCATGAGTGGCGCGTTTGCAGCAGGTATTTTTTTCGCCGTGCATGTTAACAACTGGGACTAGCACTGGGAGAAGAGCAGCGCGTCAGGCGGGTGTAGTTTTCTGCGCACATGCAGAGATGCGTCAGTTTGCTGGGGCATGTGCCCCAGTAAATTGGGTCTAGTGACGCCCCTGTATTCTACTATATAGGGCTGGGTGATAAAATACTGAACACCATTGACAATAACGATAAAAAGTTTGGTATGAAGTTTTGATAAGAAGCACTATAGTTTTATTAAAATGTGGCTGCTGAGCACATGCCTTAGAAGTAATGCCAATATGCTTAGGGTATAAGTTTGTCATTTCCAATGAAGGCTCTCAACTTGCATGACGCGCACATGTGAGCGACACGCACAGGGTGTGCAATTGGCATACATGTAACGCATGCGAATTTTTCAGGTACACCTATTTGAAAAACATGACCTTTTCTGAATGCCGAGAGCGCACCGTGATTCATGTAAGTAGAACTAACCAATCTGCTTTATACTTTGTGTGGAATATAAACATTTCAGTAATAACTGCAGACTTAATTACCTCAGACAAACAAAGCGCACCCAAACACTGCAGTGCTTTTTACTTTTCTCCATAAACTTGCAACGGAGCTGAAGCAATTGTTTGGTTGTTTGTCATCTTCTGAGATAACAGTTGATGGTCACTTATGAGAGACGCCAGGGAAGCATGAGTGCAAAGCGCATAACGCACTCCCGCTTTTCACTTCAGGTCAGAATAACAACACATGCAAAAATGAGTGCCGTATAGCAGCAGTGAGGTGATTGTAAATAAAAAAGGATGTAAGGATGTCGCCAGGGTGGCTTTTTGGTTTGTTTTCTTGTGCATCCCAGCCACTAGCACACCTAAAAGACTTTTTAGCGCAGGGGGTAATGTAGTCATTCAACTTCACAATTTGTGATATTGCTGTATGTATTTGAATAATGATAGTTAGTTCCTTTACTTGAAAGCTTATATTTGATTATCATAATTTGTTTTGATGAAAGAGTTTGAGGTTTACTGTATCATTATTATTGACACATTACAGATGTTGATCTACCTTAAAGTTTGCTTTGGTTGGTTTACACTTTACATTTGCACACGCTTTGTAACATTTTATTTATCAAGCTTAAGAGTCTCCTTGACACTTTTTTTTGGTTTATTTTATCATAAAGAGATGACATATTTTGTTTAAATATTTTTTGGTTTTGACTATCAAAAATATTTGCTTTAGTAATTTTGGGGAATTAAAATAAAGTGGTTAAATAATAAAAAATCATAATATTCCTAAATGCACTGTTAAAAATATTCAATAATTATTGATACCAAATTATATGAAACATGAATTTTTTTTTGCAATATACGTACATCTCAGGGCGACGCAGTGGCACAGCAGGTAGTGCTGTCGCCTCACAGCAAGAAGGTTGCTGGATAAGTTGGCGGTTCATACTGCTGTGGCGACCCCGGAATAATAAAGGGACTAAGCCGAAAATAAAATGAATGAATGAATGAATAAACAAATAAATAAGTAAATCTCAAAATTTGCATGTTTTTTTATTTTCCATAAATATACGTTACGCTGAATGATGTTTGACCCATGTTTTGACATTTTCTTTTCAAAAGGCTATTTAAACATTAAAGTAGGCACTTTTATTTGCATTTAAAATGCTTCCGCTGTATGTATGTACAAGCCATTTGTAAAAATGTAATTTGATGCAGACACCAAACTGGCACATCTCATCTTTGACCCACATCTGATGTGCATATCCAACGTCTAGTCCAACTTGATGTCCAATGTAAAAATCTAAATGCGAAACCAGCAAGTCTTGCAATCTCTCTTTTCTCACATCAGCTACAGCAGTAATACATCCTTCCTTCTGTCCTGCTTTCTGTCTTTGGCTCCATAAATTGATTTAAAATGTTGCTTGGCAGATTGGCATTGCAGAAAATAATCGACTGAACACCATCCAAACAGCATAACTCACTGGCTGTTGTGAATAGCCTGTCATTTCTAAAAAATATATAATAAAACACCCTGTAGACCATCACACTTGTAATATGTACATCCTTTAACTTATCCAGAAGGTGATAGCCAACTGCTCAGTTCAGGACATTACTTTCCTTTATAACCAACCTGAATCCATTCAGCCTAAATCTCAAGACTTGCTAACGGATTTTGGCATTGATTTTAGGGTGAATTGATTTAAGCAGTAATACAGAGCAGAGGGTACTGCAGAGAGCATTGATAACTGATAACATCAGTCAAAACAATTCATTTAATTTAATCAATTAAGGCCTGTTTGACGCAGTTGTTGTGCCTTTCACTGCATGTTTCAATTCTTTTAGCTTTTCTAACAAATTTTTTAATTCAAACAAGGGGAGAGATTCATGGTTTTGTGTAAAAGTTTGATTGGCCAAGCAACTTTCTGAATGTGTTTTAGTGATGTTTATTTATAAACAAATTTCGAGAGGATCACGTGCTTATGATTGTTCTCAGCTGTTCCAGCATCAGATCACGACTAATTATCTAATCAGTTGATTCCTAACTCACTATAAATAACCAGAGCTTTCTTATCTCAATATCTTCATCTTGAAGACCCCCCCCCCCCCCCCCCCCCACCTAATCCTACTTTCCCTCCTTTTCGAACGCGCGACAACGTGGCCAGTGACTAGCACTGTTGCCTCACAGCAAGAATGTCTCTGGTTTAATCCCCTTCTAAACCAGACGGCATTTCTGTGCAGAGTTTTACTTGTTCTTCCCGCGCTCGCATGGGTTTTCCCCGGGTTTTTCTGGTTTCCTCCCACAGTCCAAATAACAAGCACCTTAAGCAATTGATCACAAAATTTTATACCATAGCCAAGCTCTAAGCGAGTACACCTCTTTTCATTCAACCATCCATATATGACACTTAGCTCCAAATAAGCAAGGAGGGAGTCATCGAGATCTACCTGAGCTCAAACTCCCCTCTCGTCCTGCAATGGGAGGGAGCCCAGGGCTTGAGGATCTTACAAGCTCAGGGCTCTCTCCGGGGACAGCATGCCAAACAAGCTTTTATTATCAATCATCAGCCAAGTGTGAACTCTTGAAACTGTATTATGGAAGGCAATTGGAGCCAAAAATTTATGAAATGTAATCATTTTAACAGACTGAACATGTTGATGCAGCAATTATGGATGCTTTTGAATATGTTTCTTTATTATATTATACTGAGCATGTAAACACAATGGCAAATCAGCTGTGTTAAAAACACGCTCAACAGCACTCAAATGCTAGCGGGAAGTGGACTTTTTAAAAATTTTAGTACAGATTGGTACCGTATTCCAGTATCGTGACAACACTATTCAAGAACAGCGGGTACATTTGAAGCATTTTCCGTTCGTTTTCCTTAAACTGAAATGTGTCAATGTATATGCTATTTGGAGTAGCACATGAAAAACGTATGATGTAAATGCTAAATTTCAAATTAAAAGCCCTTCATTCACAAAAAATAAAGGTTTTGTAATTGTGCGAAAAAGAGTTGACTTTATTGGTACCCGTAGGTACATTCTTTTTGCAGCAAAATGAAAAATTAGGTACTAAGCCGAAGGAAAACTAATCAAGGAATTAATATTCTGTGTGCATCCCAATGTACTGATCCATGCTGTCACATTTGGGAACACACAGAATAGAGCAATTTCATATACTCTACTGCTTTCCATAAATTGTGTTGTATAGGACAACAGGATGTCTGTTTAATTCAATTGATTCATTCAAAAAACAGATTCATTCAGGAGTAAAAAACAAAACAAAACACTTCTATATGTATTTGGAGATGCAGCAGTGGAAGTGTTTATGTGGGAGAAGCAGGCAAAGAAAATAGTGATAGTGTGTCTAAAATGTCAGTTAATCATTATCAACCTCTTGTTTATCAAACCTGCCATTGTGCCCAATCAGTGGCTAGTTCAGTGTTTTGGATGGACAAGCCCATTTACCAACATTGTATATGGGAATCTATGTTGCTCTTTTAAATATTTGTACAAGTAAATTTAATGTAATGTAATGCAATATAATTTAATGTGTATTTATATAGCGCATTTATTGTGTATGGCCATACACCCAAAGCGCTTCACAATCATGAGCGGGGGGGTCTCTCCACAGCACCGGGGTTACACGCCTACTCTTTACGAGAAGTGCCATGGGACTTTTAATGACCACAGAGAGTCAGGACCTCGGTTTAACGTCTCATCCGAAAGATGGCGCTCACTGACAGTATAGTGTCCTCTTTACTTAAATGAGCCAGAATATAAAAAGAAAAAAGATAAACTGCATGTTTTCCAATGGGGTAAAACACAGATTGTTGTGTTAATGCTCTGGGCTCAACAAGCTGTTTTGGAGTAACTTGTCTCTCTTGTAATAACAGAAAAACTAATTACCGAACTGAACATTCATAAGTCAAGTAAATTCTGAAGATTAAAATGAGATATCTTTAACTTTTTTTAAACATACAGTTGGGAAAATAAGTGATGAACACGTCCTGTTTTTCCTCTGAATAATATTTCTAAAAGAAATGTTGATGTGGAACCAGATTTTGGTATAAACCCAAACAATACAATCAAAAAAATCTTAAAGGTTAGTTATGTGTTTATCAATGAAATGACACAAGGAGAAAGTACTAAACTACTGAAATGCATTTAATACTTTATATAAAAGACTTTTTTTGATGATGGCAGCTTAAAGACGACTCTCATGTGGCTAATGAAGTCACATGAATTTGCTCAGGTGTGATTTTTATTTTTACTTTTCACAGTCTTCAACAGAGTGTAAAAATCTTGATGGTTCTGTGTGTCTCGTCTATCAAACCTCATCTTTATTTTGTATTTTATATTGGTGTTGCAGTCACCAGTGATCTAACTACTGCAGATTGCTGGAGAACTACAAATCCGCCACATATATTAACTACAACTTCCAGCACACATCAGTGCCTTATTTCGATGATTACACACTGACCATTCTCATACTAAGCTGCACGTGGATCATGTACTCTGTTGTCAGCGTCTATCACATGACAATTGGATTCAAGTCAGGTGATTGCCTGGGCCATTCTACAGCTTGGTTTTCTAGGTCTGAAAGCATTTGAGAGTTTCCTTGGCTGAGTTTTAGATCATTGTCTTGCTGAAATGTCCACCCTGGTTTCATCATCATCATCCTGATAATATAGATGCTGCACTGAAGCAGCAAATATTAATTTACAATGACGAATGGCAGAGGGTTGGTGAAAAACTACAGAGAGATTTCAGCTGCTGTCTGGGCTTTCACTGCCATTCTATATCTCCCTTTCTTTGTGTGTTCAATACTGTTTCTCTGCATCATTTCATTTTCACACATGACTTTATTTGTAAACTAATTAGATTTGTTTTATTTGCATGTAAGTATTTCTTTAGTTGTTACCAAAATCCGGAGAAAATTTCTAGTCAAGGGCACTTTTGGAAATATGTTTTCGGAAAAAAAATGGTGACTTGTTTGATACTTATTTTCCCCACTTTAATTAGTTATGATGAACACAGTCATCCATTCACGCGGTATATGTACCCTACCAACACTGTAAAAAAAAAAAAAAATACAAGCTTCCACACAATTCCTTTATGTTGTCCCATTGTACAATTAAAGCAATTAGGTTGTCCCAAAAACAGCACGGTTAATAATTTCCCATAGAATCTACAGTAACTTACTGTAAATCATTTACAGCAGATGTAGATGTCATTCTATAATTGTATTTATTTATTGTATATTCTTTTTAAAACTCTACTTTTGTATTTTTGTATTAATATTATATGTTAGGCACCTAGGGTCTGAGAGTAACTGAATTTCGATTCTCTGTATGCCCTGTACATGTGGTTGAATTGACAATAAAGCTGACTTTGACTTTGACTTTGACATGTATCTTGATGTATATGTATTATTAAAGTATTGCATATATTTACTGTAAAATATACACCAATTTTCAAAGTGCAACTTTAAAATACAGCAACATACCGCATATCTATACAGTGAAGTACAGTTCACATGAAAAATAACTTGTGTTGTTTTAACTCTTTTTACATAAGTAGTTTGAACAAGCAGCATAAGTCATTTTTGAGTGCATGTAAACTGAGTTTTAGCATGCAATGTGGCTTGAGAAATGGTCTGTTATTTGTTTATTTGTTTGCTTTAATAGTTATAGAGACAACATTTTCTTAATTTTTGTCAGAAGGTATGCAAAATATTTAAAAAATTATATATAAGACCTTTATATAATAAAACCTATTTACTAAAACCCATACCTAGGGCCAGAAAGAATCTGGACATTTTTTGCTATTTTTGTGCAGAATACTGTAAAAAAAATTGCAGATTTATATGGAATGATTTTGGGTGTATTGTATTGCAACAAAAAAAAATTATTTGTTAAATAAAAGGTAATACATTTTTGACTGTTATGTAATGTTTACAATGCAAAACCATATAGTTCCACGTATTTGGTAAACAAAGCAAGTCTCTCATATAATTTATCTACCATTTATCCAGGGCTTGATATTAACTTTTTTGATCACCAGCCACTGTGGCTAGTTAGTTTTCCAACATTTCTAGCCACTCGCCATTTTCACCAGCTACAATTTTGTTGTTGGGAAAATATATTTTATATGCATAAATTTGACTTTGTCATGCTAAGATTACTTGATTTAAATTATGGGTTATGTCCACATGCCTTGTTCGTTTAAATTATGGGTTATGTCCACATGCCTTGTTCATTTAACTTTTTGTGTTGTGTATGACCTTGCTTAATGAGCATGAGCAAATGGGTTGTGGTTTCATAGTGTCACATTGCAATTTGTTTTATTTCACGTGACTTTTTAGGGCTCACTATTATGGATTTACCCATTTTTTCTCTGGCCACACCAAACTAATTATTTCCTTGCCACATTTTTTTAATAATGGGTCAAAAATAAAACTTTTTATTCAACAAAATTGTAAAAAAAAAAAGACAGTTGACATTTAAAGGAATTATTGTCATGTGTTTAAAACTATACACAGTAGTCTATCTTGGATAAAGGTCCCAGATCGCCAGATAACTATAGATAAATGGAGATTTAATCTCCTATTAAAGCAATGTTATTGAAAAGGACGATAATTAAACCATATTAACAAAAATAACTAAGCAAAAGAAAGCCAGTGAAAAACATTCTGTGTGTGATAATGAAAGGATGATCACACGCACGGTTAACATAAGGCTCATAAATAATCTGTTCTAAGAATGGATAAAGTAAAAGCAGCAACCGCTGCTGCTTACAAAAAAAAAAATCACAAGCTCTTGAAAGTAGCAGGACTGTGTATGCATGAGTACCGCATTTTTTTTTTGTCTATTTCAAAAAGAAATAATTACACCAGTTGCGTTTTCAGGCACGGTTGCTTTGCGCAAGAAAAATGGGACACGGGAGCTTTTAAGCACTTGCGCGCATCACATCAGCTGTCCTCGCCACACTGTCATCAGTGAGCAAGAATCACCGTGCGGCTGATTGTCCTCTCATTCAGTATTCACCTGCTTTCTTTTGCTCATGTGAAAAGTTATCAGTCGTGCTGCTTCTCGATTCTTCACATTTGCGCACATATTGACAAACGGTCATAAACTAAAATTAGTGACGAGCTAGCCCTGGCAATTAAAAAATTATTTTTAACCAGCCAAAGTGGCTAGTTGGAGCGGCTGTCTAACCCACCACAGCTGAAATCTACCCGCATTTGGCAGGTTGTCGGTAGGTTCTACTAAAAGACAAAAATTATTACTTTACCAACTGTATTGTAAGTAAATCGTATGAACATTTTCGTATTAGTCAGTAATATTACTGAAATTAATTTAAAAACGTAATAAATGTAAATTTACACACAACTAAATAAATAGGCTCAATAATAGGCTGAAAATCTGCAGAAAACAGTTAATTTCTGTGCGCGCAGATTCAGTGTGGGCCTACCCATACCTAATAAATATAGAAAAAAATGATAATTTTATAGCCGTCCATCCATCTATCCATACACATACCTACAGAAAATCTATAACATTTTAAATCTAACATTTTATCAAGACAGTGTATACTGAATTTTCCTTAAAATGTTTTTTTTTGTTCTTGTTTTTTTTTTCATTGTCAAAATCCACTGCACAATTTACATAAATGCAATCTAGCAGATCGATATCAATTTGCATCACATAAAGAGTGTTTGTTTTGTGCTTCTGAATCCAAGCGATCTTCTCACTTGTGATCTTTTAAGCAACATTAACTGCATTAATGCTGTAATAATTTTGGCCCATAATGTGTGTAATAATCACACAGCAGCCACTGCTCATTACCTCATGCCAGTTTCTTGCATAAAAGAGCATGTTTTTCAGAGTTAATTGAGAAAAATAGACTGGTCTGCCTGTAACGAAGCATTTCTAATTTCTCATCTGATTTGCTCCTCAACAGGTCAGGTGTTTTTTCTCAAGAGAGAGAGGAGCCGTTCATTCACGGCGCACTGGATTCAAGTAACACTCGCCCCTGGCAGCTGAAGATGACGTTACTATGGAAACAGTTTTTGCTGCTATCAATCATGGAGTATCTTGCAGGTAAAATGAATTGGTAATTCCTTCCCTGTGCAGCTCTTGTGGCGTATTCACAACTATGTCTCTATCTGCTCTAACTTAATCATTTCTTAGCTAGACTAGAACAGAGTTTTGAAGCTCAAGAGTTAAATAAAAAAGACAACGAAAAAGAAACCATGTATGACATCAATTCTGAATAAAAGTTGAAACATTTTGTAAAATCAATGAAATGTAAATTTGTGAAATGAAATGTAAACCGTTAACTGTCAATCTATTTTTTCAAAAACAGAATTGAAAATGGCATGGGGGGGGGGTAGAGGGTGCAGGCCAGATTCACGGTGGCAGGCCAGATTGGACGTCA
>CAIGQZ010032498.1:794767-820784 GCA_903798205.1 Danio tinwini
AAAAAAAAAAATTGTTAAAACCATGCATATGCATGTCCCATGAAGTATATCTTTTGTTTTCCCATTTTTCGGAAAATGTAACAGATTTTCACTTGTAATATAAATAATTAAAGTCTCATCTTTACGCTCTATGGCTCAAAATGGCATACAGTACATGTGTTCTAGTGCACTAAGGTGGCCCATAATAGTCACTCTGAAGATCGTTAAACTAAACAGTAATGAAAACAACCTTGAGAGCAAATTACATAAAATGTGAGCATGACAATTTGAATCTTTTAAAATAATGTGAATGGTGATTTGTGATTTGTGTGAAAGGAATAGGGCATAGGGTGGATAAGGAAATAGAATACAGTACAGCCAGTAACTCTGCTTCTAACTAAGGCCGTGGCTGCATCCAAAACCACTTACTACTCAGTACTGCATTTGAATTTAAATGTAATACTTGGTTGTTAGAAAAGTGCGTTCTATACAGTATGAATGTTAGCAGCATGAATGGAACTCGGACGTACTACATCCACAATTTTGTCATAATCATGTCACCTGCCCATGTGAGTTGCATGGCTTCACTCCCATTCATGAATTCTCTCGCGGTGCATCATGGGATAGCGCAGTGTGTATCGGATGCACACTTCAGAATCTCGCCGCAAGTAGTAGGTCATCCGGGTACTTCTCGCATACTGTTATTCGAATTCTATGAATTTGGACATATTACTCAACTCGCATGCTGTTTTTAGCGTACTATATAGTATGGAAGTATGCGATTTCGGATGCAGCTCATGTCCACACGTACTCTGGTATTTTTCTAAACAATTTTCCCCGCTTTGTTTTTTTAAAAAAAAAACTCTGTCCACAAGACATTACAAAATTGCACTGTGTTGCATGTTTTAAGCATGCCAAACCAACAGGTGGAGATAGACACTTTTATCCTGGGTTCATATCAAATAGGGAATTAATTATTTTCGCGAGTAAATTGTATGAAAATGCAAATGTAAGAACAGAGATGCGTCCCGTGGTTGAACAATGTGGAATATGTGATGTGTTTGCCGCAAATAATCGAAATTTGCCTCATTGTGTCTTCTGCAATTGGTGTAAATCAGAAAGAAGAAAACAGCAAGCACTCTGACGTCATGAGGTTGTAGTGTCCACATGACCACACTGTAGCTGGAGTTTCAGAAAATCTTCACCTGGGTTAAAGTTTTCAGAAAGATTCAATTTCAGTCACCTGATACTTCATTTTCGTGCAGACAAGCACATATATAAAAAAAATAAATAAACTGTGTAATTGAAAATACCCATGTGTTTGTGTGAACAGAGCTTAAAGTTCTAGAGGCATAGATCCAACCACACAAGATTGCCATAAGTTTGCATATGTTGGTTGCAATGATGCTCAGTCAACTATAGCTATGTTTCCATCCACCTATTTTGCACATGCACATAAAAAAATCGGTTAATGGAAATGCCAAGATGCACATAAACTTTGAAAATGCGCATAACAAATGTACGCACATAACTTAGTAGGATAAACTTTTTTTCGATTAAAAAAAGATATGCATAAATGATGAAAACACTTTTATCGAACAAATTCCAGTATGCACATTAAAAAAGTCGTGATTTTGCTATAAGAGGTCATGTGATGATAAAAATGTGTGTGAATGGACAAACCAGAAGGCTGAGCACATTTTAAAATATCTGAAATGTTGTTTTGGTCATTCTAAAATAACCATTTCAGTATTAACTCTGCAAGGATTTATTGTTTTTAAAAGATGTCTAATAGATGTCTAATAGATGTCTAAACATAGTTGTCTTGGCTAAAACAAGGCTAAATTTGGGCTGTCAGTGAAAATCTAATAGACGTCTAAGAATAGGCCAAAACTAGTCTAGTTATCAAATAAACAGAAATGAATGACAACACATATAAAGTCAGTCTAATCTGTCTGTTTGACGACTAGTTTAGTTTTGGGCTATTCTTAGATGTCTAATTATTTTTCACCGACAGCTTAAGTTTAGCCTTGTTTTAGTCAAGCTGTCTACGTTTAGATGTGTATTAGACAGGGCTGGATTAACCAATGGGCATTATGGGCACAGGCCCAGGGGCCCGTGCACACTTGGGGCCCCTGCAAGGGGGGTAAAATGTTGATTTTGGAGTGTCTATTTAGGCTAAGAGCAAATAGCGCACATTGTTGTAATAAGCTAATTGAGTGACTCACGCCCAGAGACAACATAAGTAATGAGCTCAGCAGACATCAGCGTGAGTGGCATATCTCGTAAAGAGCATGGCAACATGTTTTGAAGCGATTGATCATTAACCAGGTTCGAATCCAGCATCTGATTAACATGTTCTTTTTTTTTCCCTCACTACATATCAGATTTGACCTACTCTTCATCACAAGGAAGACAACAATCATTAATCCAAATCATATGCATTATAAGTTTGTAGAAGTTATACATTAAAAATACCCTTAAATATACCTTTTTAGTATTGCTTCAGTGAACTTAAATATATTAAAATCTAATAATTTTCAGTAGTTGTATTTTCAAAGTGTGCTTTAAATGCTTTAAAAATAAGTTA
The DNA here is from genome assembly GCA_903798205.1 of Danio tinwini. Lineage (NCBI taxonomy): Eukaryota > Metazoa > Chordata > Actinopteri > Cypriniformes > Danionidae > Danio > Danio tinwini. The sequence goes on from CAIGQZ010032498.1 coordinate 797,337, forward strand.
GATCTTTGTAGACTAGAAATATATGTACTGTATATCATTTATTGAAAAAAAGCGGACAATACATTATAGATTTATTTTATTTAAAAATATTATATTAATCTTATTTTTTAATTCAACAGGCGCAAGTCATTTATTAAATGAAGAAAAGATTCACACAGTTTCTCCTGCTGCAGCAAAATCAGTTTTTACTGTTTATATTTGCCGCCAGTTAATCATGAAGTGACGATTTTGTTCGCTTTGACTATGGAAACGCTGCTTTATTTGCACGTCTTTTATGCGATATTTCAGTTTTGCGCATAAATTTAATTTGCATTTTGGATGGAAACATATAGCTTATGTTTGTAACAATGCAACTTGTGAGCTTAGTTGGCTAACGATGGTTTTTGGATGCACACTTTTGTTGGACAAAACATGAAACCTCAGCTGAACGTGCTTGAGCTCTCATATTAAGCACTGCATTTAAAAGTCTGTATAATCACTGTGCCATCAACAGCTAAAGAGAATCAACAAATCAAATATTCTTGATTTTTTACATTGCATTTTACAAAACGTCCCTCACTAATGAAAGCTTTAAAAACACAGACTGTTCTTATTTAGTGAAGCGTTATGCATGTGGTCAACTGGTACTTTATTGTTTAGTCATGAGCCAATGGCAGACAGGATCAAATGTGTTGTTGCTGCATTTGATGTTATCAGACTATATCTTGATTATGAGCGGAAGACAGTAATAGACTCTGACGCACAGAATCAGGCTTACAGGAACAGGACGTGTTTTGGATGTGGTGGAAAAGATTTCAATTAAGCTGTGCAGTCATTTTGAAAATGAATTGTGTTGTGTCATAGAAGGTTTTGGAGGTTTTGATACAACGTGTCCTCCAAGGAAATTGAACTAGTATGTCACAGTTTACGGCTCCGCTTCCTACAGATGTGGAAGGGGAAATTATTTCCCCGAATATGAATTTTGCTGAAAACGTTCTGGTTTCTATATACCAAGGCTTTAGCTCTTAAAGCCTAGTTCACTATGATAATTCTGTCCTCAAGGGGGATTAAAAAATATATACAGCTCAGGAAAATAATAAGAGAACACATCAAGGTTATCATTCATTTTTTTATTTTAATTTATGAGCTACTGATTAATGTCTTCAAAACTTTAAATATTTATGAAAAATCACAATGAGTCAATAAAGATAAAAATCACTACTTTGTAATAATTATGTTCTGTCTGCAGTAACTTGAGATATATATACTCACCGGTCACTTTATTAAGGTACACCTTACTAGTACCGGGTTGGACCCCCTGTTGCCATTAGAACTGCCTTAATCCTTTGTGTCATAGATTCAACAAGGTACTGGAAACATTCCTCAGAGATTTTAGTCCATATTGACATGATAGCATCACACAGTTGCTGCAGATTTGTCAGCTGCACATTCATGATGCGAATCTCCCATTCCACCACATCTTAAAAATGCTCTATTGAATTGAGATCTGCTGACTGCGGAGGCCATTTAAGTACAGTGAACTCATTGTCATGTTCAAGAAACCAGTCTGAGATGATTTGCACTTTATGACATAGCACTTTATCCTGCTGGGAGTAACCATCAGAAGATGGGTACACTGTGGTCATAAAGGGATGGACATGGTCAGCAGCAATACTCAGGTAGGCTGTGGCATTGATGCGATGCTCAATTGGCACTAAAGTGCCCAAGGTGTGCCAAGAAAATATCCCCCACACTATTACACAACTACCACCATTCTGAAACGCTGATACAAGGCAGGATGGATCCATGCTTTCATGTTGTTGATGCCAAATTCTGTCCCTACCATCTAAATGTCCAAGCAGAAATCGAGACTCATCAGACCAGGCAACGTTTTTCCAATCTTCTATTGTCCAATTTTGGTGAGCCTGTGCCAATTGTAGCCTCAGTTTCCTGTTCTTAGCTGACAGGAATGGCACCCGGTGGGGTCTTCTGCTGCTGTAGCCCATTCACCTCAAGGTTGAACATGTTGTGTGTTCAGAGATGCTCTTCTGCATACCTCAGTTGTAACGAGTGGTTATTTGAGTTATTGTTGCCTTTCTATTAGCTCGAACCAGTCTGGCCATTCTCCTTTGAGCTCTGGCATCAACAAGGCATTTGAACTGCTGCTCACTGAATATTTCTTTCTTTTTCAACCATTCTCTGTAAACCCTAGAGATGATTGTGCATTTAAATCCCAGTAGATTAGCAGTTTCTAAAATACTCAGACCAGCCCATCTGGCACCAACATCCATGCCACATTCAAAGTCACTTAAATCACCTTTCTTTTCCATTCTGATGCTTGGTTTGAACTGCAGCAGATCGTCTTGACCATGTCTACATGACTAAATGCATTGTGTTGCTGCCATGCCATTGGCTGATTAGAAATTTGCGTTAATAAAGTGGGCAGTGAATGTATAATAAACACCAATAACCTTTTGACTTAGAAGATATTTTAATGAATTTTTATAATTTTATTCTTTTATTTTATTTTATTCTTTTATTTTTAAATGTTAAACTTTTTTTTTTTGCTTAGTGTTTTTATTCTGATACCTTTTAAAAGCATGTATAATGCTTGAGTGGAAGAATAAATATGACATTAAAACTGCCCGTAATGAATGTGTCATGAGATTGATTGATTGATTGATTGATTGATTGATTGATTCATTCATTCCACAGCAAGTAGCTATCTTTATGCAAAAATCATTAAATGAAATTGCACATGTCTGACTTTGTTTGGAGCTGTTTTTTATTTTTATTTTGGTAAAACAAAATAAAACAGATTAAAACAATAACTTTTCTTTCGATCTTTTAAATACAGAGGTTGAATGAAACTGAAATGCCTGGTTTTAGACCACAATAATGTAGTAGTATGGTAATGAGCCTCCTTTTGTGGTGTCTTGGGAATGAGTCCTGCACAATGGCCAGAGGGATTTTAAGCCATTCTTCTTGCAGAATAGTGGCTAGGTCACTGCGTGATGCAGGTGGAGGAAAACATTTCCTGACTAGTTCCTCCAACACACCCCAAAGTGACTCAATAATATTTAGTTCTGGTGACTGTGCAGGACATGGGAGCTGTTTAACTTTACTTTCATGTTCATTAAACCACTCTGTCACCAGTCTTGCTGTGTGTATCGGTGCATTATCCTCCTGATACACGACACTGCCTTGAAGATAGAAGGATTTGAATCATTGGGTGCACATGATCCTCAAGAATGGTTTGGTAGACCCTGGTAGTGACATACCCATCTAGCACAAGTATTGGGCATAGGGAATGCCATGATATTGCAGCCCAAACTATCACTGATCCACCTCCATGCTTCACTCTTGGCATGCAACAGTCTAGGTGGTATGCTCCTTGGGGCTTCTCCACACCGTAACTCAGATGTGGGGAAGAATGGACTCATCAAAGAACAATACATGTTTCACATTGTCCACAGCCCAAGAGTTGTGCTACTGGCACCATTGAAACAGATGTTTGGCATTGGGACAAGTGACCAAAGGTTTGGCTATAGCAGCCCGGCCAATGTACAATTTTGGTGGTACCAATGTTGTGTGCATTGCAAAACTGTGCTATTACTCTGCTGATTAAACCTTCACACTCTGCTCTTACTGGTGGAATGTGTATACAGGGAGTGCAGAATTATTAGGCAAGTTGTATTTTTGAGGATTAATTTTATTATTGAACAACAACCATGTTCTCAATGAACCCAAAAAGCTCATTAATATCAAAGCTGAATATTTTTGGAAGTAGTTTTTAGTTTGTTTTTAGTTTTAGCTATTTTAGGAGGATATCTGTGTGTGCAGGTGACTATTACTGTGCATAATTATTGGGCAACTTAACAAAAAACAAATATATACCCATTTCAATTATTTATTTTCACCAGTGAAACCAATATAACATCTCAACATTCACAAATATACATTTCTGACATTCAAAAACAAATCAGTGACCAATATAGCCACCTTTCTTTGCAAGGACACTCAAAAGCCTGCCATCCATGGATTCTGTCAGTGTTTTGATCTGTTTACCATCAACATTGCGTGGAGCAGCAACCACAGCCTCCCAGACACTGTTCTGAGAGGTGTACTGTTTTCCCTCCTTGTAAATCTCACATTTAATGATGGACCTCAGGTTCTCTATGGGGTTCAGATCAAGTGAACAAGGAGGCCATGTCATTAGTTTTTCTTCTTTTAGACCTTTTCTTGCCAGCCACGCTGTGGAGTACTTGGACGCGTGTGATGGAGCATTGTCCTGCATGAAAATCACGTTTTTCTTGAAGGATGCAGACTTCTTCCTGTACCACTGCTTGAAAAAGGTGTCTTCCAGAAACTGGCAGTAGGACTGGGAGTTGAGCTTGACTCCATCCTCAACCCGAAAAGGCCTCACAAGCTCATCTTTGATGATACCAGCCCCAACCAGTACTCCACCTCCACCTTGCTGGAGTCTGAGTCGGACTGGAGCTCTCTGCCCTTTACCGATCCAGCCACGGGCCCATCCATCTGGCCCATCAAGACTCACTCTCATTTCATCAGTCCATAAAACCTTAGAAAAATCAGTCTTGAGATATTTCTTGGCCCAGTCTTGACGTTTCAGCTTGTGTGTCTTGTTCAGTGGTGGTCCTTTTTCAGCCTTTCTTACCTTGGCCATGTCTCTGAGTATTGCACACCTTGTGCTTTTGGGCACTCCAGTGATGTTGCAGCTCTGAAATATGGTAAAACTGGTGGCAAGTGGCATCTTGGCCGCTGCACGCTTGACTTTTCTCAGTTCAAGGGCAGTTATTTTGCGCCTTGGTTTTTCCACACGCTTCTTGTGACCCTGTTGACTATTTTGAATGAAACGCTTGATTGTTCGATGATCACGCTTCAGAAGCTTGTCAATTTTAAGAGTGCTGCATCCCTCTGCAAGATATCTCACTGTTTTTGACTTTTCGGAGCCTGTCAAGTTCTTCTTTTGACCCATTTTGCCAAAGGAATGGAAGTTGCCTAATAATTATGAATAATACATTTTGAATAGTTTGAATAATTTACCATTCCCTCTGTTAATTGTTCAACCATCAGCCAACACCATGCAAGATCGAAGCCCACCATAGACAGACTTGTTTAATATATAGTATGACAGTGTGGATTATTGGCTTCTCCACTTGACCACTAGTTTTGTCTTGCTCTCCAATGTCCCCACTCATTCTGTGCAGGTGTGACTCCCTAGTACTCCCAGTGGTTCTATCCAGCTCTGACTCTCTATTGCCTCCCTTCTGGTTCTGCCCAGCTTCCCCCCCCCCCCCCCCGCTGAAGACTTCACCTTGGTCATCTGACCCATCAGCTCCACCTTGGCTCACAATTCTCTCCTCTCCATGATGGACTGTCACTCCACTATCTCCATCAGGCTCTCTTACCCCTATACCTTCATTAGTCATCATACTTCCTCTATTTCTTTAGCTATGTCTCATCTCATCGTCCCACCAGTCTTCCTTCTCCCTGGCTCTACCTCAGTCCTGTGACAAACCAAATTATTAAGTCATTTAGCAGACACTTTTGTCCAAAGCCACTGCGGGCTTCCAGATATTCATCTCCACCTCAGTTGACAAGAGTCTCCATTTCCACCTTGAGCCTTTGACACTGTGTCCTAACAACATGTGGTGCAGCGATTCCAGCAACAATTTGGCTGTCCAAACCAAACGCAAAGCATGACAAAAACATTTAAATATCACAGTCATTCAGATATTATATTATACCTGATAGCGACTAATATTTGTTTGTTTTTAACATTTTAATGTTCATTTTCAAACTATATGTTTGCTGGTTATTTTATTTTCAAGTACTGAGGTAAACTATCTGCTTCTCTAAAGCTATAAATATCATGTAAAAAATGGTATTCAAACTCACATTAGTTCAATTCAGTTCAATTCATGTTCATTTGTATAGCTTTTTTACAATGTGGATTATGTCAAAGCAGCTTCACATAGAAGATTATAGTGAATTGAAAGTGTCTGTTCAGTTTTCAGAGTTTAAGTTCAGTTCAGGTCAGTGTGGTTTTATATTCACAGCTGAGAGTCCAAACACTGCAGAGTGATCCATCGATGCGCAGCTCTACAATTCCCGAACCATGCAAGCCAGTGGCGACAGTGGCAAGGAAAAAACTTCACCAATTGGCGTAACTGAAGGATAAAAACCTTGAGAGAAACCAGGCTCAGTTGGGTACGACCATTTCCCCTATGGCCGAATGTCCAGTCTAGGCGATGGAAGCTGGAGAATGCTGGACGTCAGCAAAGACTCGGCTGTCCCTGGAGGTCACAGGAGTCAGACGCATGCTCTCCACTCCTCCAAGACCCCCACAGCTGCTACTCAGGAAACGGCCTGGTCCAGGATTGTGGAACCTTGGGATTATCTCTTCACAGGTCTTGGATTGCATCAGTGGCACTGCATAATCTCTGGGGGTCTCGGGATGAGTATCCTCAGGTGGAAATAGAGAATAAAGAGAGTAATTAGCGTAGCTGCTGTTTATAGTCTATATAAAAGAGATGTGTGGAGCACATTCATGCATCATACCGCTATGTGATGCATTGAGTGTATGCTTTACTAAAAAGATTAGTAGTCGTAAACACTTAATAAAGCACATACATATAATTGTCATTGTAGTTTATGCTGTTGTTCAGCTGCAACGTTGCAGAAATAAGTAACAGTTTTTAATCTAAATTGTGTGCATCAACATGGAAAAGATACCTTTTATTGAATGTCGCTGCATTGTGTCGTGTCAAGTTAGGACAAAGTATAAAACCTCAGTATTGCCTTCTCTGTTTTGGGCTTCTTCAGTATCAGCTGCATCTGCCTCGATTTCACTGTGAACCATCATCCTGACTGTGTCCTGGCCCTATACCATCTTCCTTCCTCTGTGGTCATTAAAAATCCCATGGCACTTCTCGTAAAAAGTAGGGGTATAACCCCGGTGTCCTGGCCAAATTCCCTCCATCAGCCTTTAACCATCCTGGCCTTCCAATCATCCCCATCCACCGAATTTGCTGTATTACTGTCTCTCAACTCCACCAATAGCTGGAGTGTGGTGAGCGCATTGGCGGGGCTGTCCTGTGGCAGCTGTTGCATCATCCAAGTGGATGCTGCACACTGGTGGTGGTGTGGAGAGACCCCCCTCTCATGATTGTGAAGCGCTTTGGGTGTATGGCCATACACAATAAATGTGCTATATAAATACACATTACATTCCTGCACTACAAGTCTACTCTTTAGGTTCCTCCGTTTGTCATCTCCATCATGGTCCTCCCCAGCAGGCAAAGGACGTCAACATGACATCAGATAAACATTGTACCCTAACATTGTGGAACGTTGCATTTTGTTTGGAAATAAAAAAATCGGGTTGACACCATATCCCAAAGTCAGACCGACGTCAATGTCCAACGTCGGACAGATGTTGTATTTTGGTTACTTTCCAACTCAATCTTAAAACAACAAAACATCAACATCTAATGATGTTACAGCTTTACATTGTGTGGATATTACCAATTTGACATTACCAATATTGACATCAATATGATGTTGGTTTAAGATGTTGGCTCAATGTTAGATTTTGGTAATTTTCCAACACAAAATCAACTAAATATCAACGTCATTCAAACCAATGTTGTCCTTAGATGCTGATGACCTAAATGTTACCTAAAAATAATGTCTTATGAGGTTGTGTGTCTGCTGGGTCTCCTCTGCTCTCCTGCTAAAGTCTTCTCTCTGGCTTCACCCTCCACTGTCTCCTTCTATGTATTTAAGTTGCACAAGTCCTTTAGTTTCTTGTCTGGTCACTTTTGTCTCTATGTGGATATAGTTTGTGGGAATTTATCTTTTAGATTTATTAAACTTAGATTTCTCTATTCCTTTTTTTCTTTTCCTGCGTCCAGGAATTCTGACCAGAACCAGGAAATCAGAGCACATCACACCTGTCCTCAGGTCTTTACACTGGCTCCCAGTTACATTCAGAATAGATTTTAAAGTATTATTACTTGTCTATAAATCACTAAATGGCCTATAGGACCTCAATAGATAACAGATATGCTCACTGAATACAAACCTAATAGAACACTCTAGGATCATATAAACTAGAAATTCCAAGAGTTCAGTCAAAGCAGGGTAAATCAGCTTTCAGCTACTATGCCCCTCGCTGCTGGAATCAGCTTCCAGAATTGATCAGATGTGCTCCAACATTAGGCACATTCAAATCAAGACTGAAAACACATCTGTTTAGCTGTGCCTTTACTGAATGAGCACTGTGCTACGTCCAACAGATCACACTACTATGTTTTTCTCTTCTTTTCCATTCTTTTACAACCTGTTTTAACATATTTTATCTGTTTTTATCTTTTTTTTATTATCTGTTTTTTCTTTTTCTTACACTTGTCTTTTTTATTCCTGTTTATGTAAAGCACTTTGAACTTTCACTGTGTATGAAATGTGCTATATAAATAAACTTGCCTTGCCTTGCCTTTCTTTATGTAATTATTTTTAATCTCATGTCTGCTATGATTCCATGACAACAATGCTGACAAAACATCTTCATGAATAAAACATTCTATATGCAAACTCTAGTTTTGAAAGTTCTCTATGACCTTTATAAATTGTTTATAGACTGTCTGTCCTTCACAGCCTCATTTTCACCTTTGTTGATTTCAACTTGTCGTCTAACCAATGGTCAATTCATGATAAACCACTTCACAAAAAAAAAAAACTATGGTTGGTGTGAAGATGTTACTAAGTAGCAACTTAAACTTTAGACTGTTTGTTATGCTAAACTGTTGTATTGCAATTAATTTTATGGGGCTGTTGAATACGGTTGGGTATCGTTTGGGGTTATTTTGATATCATATGTGTGTGTGTGTATATGTGTGTGGGTGTGTGCATATATGTATGTAAACGTATATGTATATATGTATGTATATATGTATATGTGTGTGTGTATATGTGTGTGGGTGTGTGTATATATATATATATATATATCTATATACAGCAATATAACATTTTAACATTTCATTGACCAGTACAATTATAGAACAAAGTATACATTAATTCATATTTAATTGCAATAAATTTGAATTTAATTGCATTATGTTTCTTTTGATGATTTGTTTGTTAGCATAAATTTAAGATTTGCATTATGCAATTAACATTACATTAGCTTACTACAAACCTGTGAAAAGGCTGTCATTAAAATCAGGGAACACTGTTTTTTACAATAATTTGATTAAAGTGTTTACATGGTCCTTTCATAATCCCGTTTTACATGTTATAGCGCATAATTTGAATAATGTCATTGCGTCACCACACGATCCACATTTCCTCCGGAGCTTCATTTAATTTTGGGTGTTTCATTTAAAATTTTTCGCCTATAACTGCAATTTGGCAGTTTCACTTTCATTTAGCAACATATTGTTCATGCTCCGTGCATTCCCAAGCAACAAGAACATCACAGATGGTGTCCATATCCCTCAAAGTTCTTTAGAATTAAATGTTTAGAGATGGTGTGACACAATGTATATGTGCTTTTGATGTACCCCTTGATGCTTCTTATGTCCTTGTCACAGCACCAGTGGCACCGAAATTAGGCACCAAAATTCATATTCTGATTCGGTTTGGTGCATACCCGTTACATAGGTACCGGTGCCCAAACCCTACTGTTGAATGCCTGATGAATATTTTAAGATACTGTATAGAATTAGAAATGCTAATATATACATTACAGTTCAACATCACAACACTGTATGATTTCAAATTACTTTACTGCAAACAGCAGCCAAGTAAACAAACAAAACTTTAAAGACACAAAAATAGATGATTTTTCTGTAATAACTGCATTAGTATGTTATCAAGGTTAAGCAAAATAACGTTGCTTATTATAAGTGGACTTGGCAACTCTGATGCAAATTTTTTAACTAACCCCAGTAAGGAATTGCCAGATTTGTGTTTTTTTTTTCACTTCTACATAGTTCTATAGCAAAGTAGAAGCACATCTGCCAGTTTCTTGAGCAGACCCTGCATGGCCTATATTGTTTACACGTGTTTGTTTGATATTATTTATTTGACTATCCTGTATGCATTTTAACGGTTAGAAGGATATCATTTGTATTTCATTGAAATGAATACTTTTTGAAGCATCCATGTTAATAAATATATGTAAATGGTAACTTGGATGTGAATATAGCAGAATCTAGGGTGTAAAATTACAGTTTTGAAGCAACTAAACTCATGGCTTCATTGCTTGTTGAGAGAAATGTCATGAGAATTCACACATGCAACTTTCATCTTTCTCCCACTCTCGATGTTTAATTCAAATAAATGCTTTAATTCATTTAAATAAATGTGATCTTACCGCCCTACTTCGTCTCTGTGTCTGATATGAAGTGTATGGCTAGATCTAACAAGCCGTGACTGATGAAAATAACCGTCATTTTTACCCTTCCGGTCAAATTTAGTGCTGCAGACCTCATTAACAGCTTTAACTTGTCAGTGCTGGCAAATGGCCATGGTATAAGCGTGATAATCCACAGCTAGATGTACACTCTGTGGGGGCAACTCTACTGTGCGTCTGGTGCTTCTTTGGCAGCACGTTGTGCATACAAATTGTTTAATGCACATATAGCCCTGGATTATCCCTTACATACAGCAGGGGTGAAGATTCCAGTGCCTTTGTCAGCTTTTTCACCCCTGATGAGTTTGCATCCCTGCACTGAAAGGAGTCGTTCAGTTTAGCCAAGCGAAGGATAAGACTTGAGGAGAGGATCAAAAACAAAAAGATACTGCATTTTCGAGTATGACTTCAGTGTGCACAATGCAAATGTCATTCAAAAGCTTAATTCTCATTTTGCAAACAAACGTCACACTTAAAATGCTGTGATTTTGCTGCTCTGATGCCATCTTAAGCAGACACTGAGCGATGCGAGCATGGCACTTGATTAGAACCCACACACCTGGTGTGATCTCACCACATATGGTCCGCGTTTCTGCACTTGTGTTACTGTGCAAGTTCTGTCATCTGCAGAATATTTACACACCAACTTCTATTTCAAAAGGCTTGAAGGGATTGTTCATATTATTATTCATAGTGCAAATTCTGTCATCATTTACTCATCTTCATCTTTTCAAACTCGTTTGACTTTCTTCAACAGAAAACAGAACATCTTTTGAAGAATGTTGGTAACCAAACATTTTTGTTGTTGTTGTTGTTTTTTATTATCTTTATTTTTTATTTGCAAAAAAAACTGTTGACATGTTTGTATCAATATTTGTTTACAATACAGAATATGAATTACATTGTCAATGAAAAAAGATAGAAGAGAGAGAAAGAAAAAAAGAATATGATATAAACTTGAGGGTAAGACATTTAAGAATTAATTACAGTATATTAATTAAAGTCATTACAAAATAAAATAGTTTTGTTTGCTTTCTTATTTTACAGATAATGAAATTACATTTAAATAATGACAATTCTTGAAAAAAACTGAAAACAATTAGTTTGGTATTAGTAAATTTGCATTGGTGGATATGGAATTTACATTCATTCATTCATTCATTCATTTTCTTTTCGGTTTAGTACCTTTATGAATCAAGGGTCGCCACAGCGGAAGGAACCGCCAAATTATCCAGCATATGTTTTTACTCTCATTCACACACATACATGGACAATTTAGCTTACCCAATTCACTTATACCACGTCTTTGGACTATGGGGGAAACTGGAGCACCTAAAGGAATCCCACGCAAACACGGAGAGAACTTGCAAACTCCACACAGAAATGCCTACTGACCCTGCCGAGGCTCGAACCAGTGTCCTTCTTGCTGTAAGGCGACATCGTTACCCACTGCGCCACTGCCCTGCCCATTGAATTTACAAAGAAAATAAATAAAATTTAGAACAACACAAGCATTTATTTTAGCAGATGCAGATTCATAATAACCAAAAAATAACTTATTTAAAAATAACAGAAACATCTTGTCATGTATTATCATTAATAAATGAGCCAATATGTTTCCAAAATTGTACAACATAATTACAACCATAACATAAATACAAAAGTTTCAGTATGAAATTGACAAAATGAACCCTTTACATCGATATTAGAATTAAACTTTTTCAAAAATTGTTTAATAGGATAAAATTAGTTGATTAATCTAAAAGACACTCGTTGACCTTATTGCTGAAAAAAATATATTTGTTTTAAAGAATATATTTTATTCCATTTCAAATTTCATTCATTCATTTTCTTTTCTGCTTAGTCCCTTTGTTAATCAGGGGGTCACCACAGCGGAATGAACCACCAACTTATCCAGCATATGTTTTACGCAGCAGATGCCCTTCCAGCTGCAACCCATTACTTAGAAATACCCATACATTCTCATTCACACGCATAAACTACGGACAATTTAGCTTACCCAATATACCTATACCACATTTCTTTGGACTTGTGGGGGAAACCGGAGCACCCGGAGGAAACCCACACCAACATGGGGAGAACATGCAAACTCATGAAATCCAACTGACCCAGTCGAGGCTCGAACCAGTGACCTTCTTGCTGTGAGGTGATCGTGCTACCCACTGCACCACCGTGACACCCCATTTCAAAACTCTATAATTATATTATTCGAATAAGAGATTACAGGGGACAATGTAACAAATCTTTTCAATTAAAAAAGATTTAATTTTTTTAATCTCTATCTTTTTTATTAGAACAGCAAATTTTACCTATAAACGTCTCTGTCGGATCACAAAAATAAGCTTTTTTATAGAAAACTTGAGCCGAGAACAACATACTAGACAAGACAGGACTAGTGTCCAGACTCTGCCACCTAAAATAGAATTAACAAGACCCAAGTGGCAGAAATCTGACCAATAATCCTTTATTTGTTGATAATACATCCCTGTAAATATCATTAGTGTAAAAAGAAACTAAAATTGTTGCCATCATACTTCCCTGTAGTGTTAATTTTACCTAAAAACTGCAGTCAAATGTATGTTTAAGTATGTTTTTGTGGTTTCACAAATATGTAGACTGAAGCACGAGTTTCCAATCAGTCTGTGTTGTGAAAAAGTTTTAAGAATATTTTCTAAGTTCCAGAGTACGAGAATATTATGACAGAATTGTCATGTATAAAGGCTTATATTACCCCAAGATGGAAATGATGTCATTCCAAACCTCTAAGAAATTTGTTAATCTGCAGAACACAAATGAAGATATTTTTAATTAAATCTGAGAGATTTCTGTCCCTCCATTGAAAGGCTGTTAACACAAAACCCAAATGCTTTAAAACATTTATAAAGGGATCAAAAATTGTATTCATGTTGATTTGCTTACAATTCTTTTTATATCCACACAATTTACAAATGTTTTGAGGCATTAAGATTTAAATGAATATACTTGCAATGGAGGAGCACAAATCTCACTTATATGATTAAAAATAATCTTTTATCAAATGTCATGCAGTTTGGACATGACATGAGGTTGACTAAATAAAATGTTCATGTTTACAGAGCGAGTTCAACTAAAAATGGATCTTTAAAAAACAGACATTTTTAATAAAATCTGAGAGATTTATTTGCCTTTACTAAAAGTCTGCTTGACCAAATTTCAGAAAAAAATTATAAAAATATTTATATAAATGAATGAATGAATGATTTATTTATTTATTTTTACCTTTTTAGAAATGTTTTGTGTGATTCACTCTTTATTTGAAGGACACAAATTGAGGGAAAACATTTAATTTGTGCTCTAAACATGAAATCATTTAATATGGTTATTATTATATAATATTAATATTACATATAATATTAATATGGGCTTGCTATATTTATAAGAATACTTGACCCCGAAAAAGGAAATTGTGATTATTTTAAAACAATATTTCTTAAAGTCGACAGGAACTTAAAAAGTACGATTATGTTTTCGTCTATATTCAGATGCATTATGTGAATGAAATGGCATCTTGAACAATAACAACAATGAAAAAAGATTGTCAGTTGATTTCGCTTATTGAGATTTGAAGATTGTTGTTTTTTCACTCTGTGTACATCATCAGAAATCACATATCATTCTGAGTGTGAGATTTGATTTATGTACACAAATAAATAGTTTATAAGAAATCCTTGGAAATATTCATCAAATAAAACACATCCATATGGAAAATACTGTGGATTTTAAACAATCCTTCATTAGCCATTGATCAAATTAGTCATGCATTGGTTCTGTCGCCAAACTCACCCTATTGGTTGAGCTTGCACTGATCAATAATTTCATAAGTACAGATGAGTTCATTGCTAAGATCGGAGGGAGTATTTATCTTAAAAAATGTATGCATTTTTGCTTAAACTGTGCTTTGAGAAACAAGTATGTAATTATATTCTGTTCTCTGCCCTCAGAATGTCTGGATTATAAGTCTTTCAATGGGCCTAAATGGCGAATGGAGCCCAGTGATCTGACTGTGGGTTCACTGGAGGAAGAGGCCACACTGGCCTGTGATGCAAAGGGCATTCCTTCCCCTCAGTACAGGTATACTTTCATTTTTTGCTCCAGTTTTTCTCGATCTCATTTCAAATCCTACAGTAGTGAGTTTCTTTGATTTATAATGTCTTTTTAGGGACTTATAAATAGTTCTTGTTTGCTATTATTAGTGTTGTTCAACAGTAAACTCATTAAGAGTTTTACCACAATCGTAGTCTAATTGTGATTATTTGATTTAACATTAGAACAACCAAGGTGGTCATTTTGACTGTTTTACGATTTTCTAATTTAATACCCCCCATCTAAAATACCCTGACTTTTCCTAAAGATGTGTATATTTCTTTCTAACATTGTTATTTTATTAAAATTACAAAACATAAACTATGAGTATTTATACCTTAAGCTAAAATTGTCAAAATCACAGCATGCATTTCAGTGTCTGCCGCTTTCCATTCTTCTCCCCTGCTTGTGTAGCCTAACAACACATTTATAGATTGTATTACCAAAAAGATTATGTTTGTAGGGTATCACTTCTTTAAATGTGTCAACAGACATTCAAATCTTATTTTAATATCTTAATAGAAGCTTTGAATGTAAATATAAGGTGAGAATATGTCTTATATGAGAATAGAATTGTGCTTGTGTTAATCGCAATTATTTAAGTGAATTTTGCAAATTTCAATAATGTTTTGTAAGTAAAATGTGGGAATGCAAGCCAAACAGCGATGCAGCGAAAGAGCAAATCACGTATTTATATGACAGACAATCTTCATTATTTATTGTGAAGATTTGTATTTATTGGCCTATATATTGGTTGACAGCTTCCAAATATAGGCAAGTCAAGACAAGTTTTTCTATATTTATTATTTATTTATACATTTCATACACAATAGTAATTCAAACAGGAATAAAAGAGGCAAATATAAGGAAAAAAAGTATAAAAATGATTTGAAGTGTTAACGCAGGTTTTAAAGGAATGAAAAAGAAAACAAAGACACAATAGTGTGATCTGTCGGATGTAGCACAGTGCTCATTCAGTGAAGGCACAGCTAAACAGATGTGTTTTCAGTCTTGATTTGAATGTGCCTAATGTTGGAGCACATCTGATCATTTCTGGAAGCTGATTCCAGCAGCGAGGGGCATAGTAGCTGAAAGCTGATTTACCCTGCTTTGACTGAACTTTTGGAATTTCTAATTTACTTGATTCTAATGATCTGAGTGACGCGTTAGGTTTGTATTCAGTGAGCATATCTGTAATTTATTGAGGTCCTAGGCCATTTAGTGATTTATAGGCAAGTAATAATACTTAACTGGGAGCCAGTGTAAAGACCTGAGGACAGGTGTGATGTGCTTGGATTTTCTGGTTTTGATCAGAATCCTGGCAGTAGCGTTCTGGATGAGCTGCAACTGTCTGATTGTCTTTTTAGAAAGGCCAGTGAGGAGGCCGTTACAGTAATCCACCCTGCTGCTGATAAAAGCATGAACAAGTTTCTCTAAGTCTTCACTGGAAACAAAGCATCTGATTCTTACAATGTTTAAGAGATGATAGTATGCTGATTTACTAACTGCTTTGACATGACAATTGAAACTCAGATCTGACTCCAGAGTCACACCAAGATTCTTGACCTTATTTTTTGTTGTTTGACCCTTAGAGCCAGGGTACACATTCACCTTGAGAACCTCATGTCTGTTCCCAAATGCAATGACTTCAGTTTTCTCTTTGTTTAACTGAAGAAAGTTTTGGCACATTCAACATCAATGCATTGGCAGAGGGTGTCAATGAAACTGAAGTCATTAGGCAGTAAGGCTATGTAGATCTGAGTGTCATCAGCATAGCTCTGGTAGAATATTTGGTTCTTTCTCATTATTTGGCTCAGTGGGAGCATAAAAAGGTTGAACAGAAGAGATAATCTATATAGACATAGTAACCTCTCCTTTCAAGGTAAGATTACCTTTATAAGCTCTCTGTACTATAATGCGCTCGGAAGCCAGATCGAAAATTGTCGAAAGCCTGTTTCACACTGCAAGTGTAAGCAAAGCATGAGCAGCACATGTATTTTTTCGCCATCCTTATTAACAGATTAGAGCACAGAGAAGCAGCGCACCAGCGCTAGGTGTGAGTGTCGCTGAAGCAGCTGTGCCACCATAGATTTGACGCTGGGTCTTTTTTTGCCGCTCTTCAAAATTACATTATATTACAGGTGAGCACAGACAGAGTGCACCTTAAAATACATGAATGACAGTGTGAGAAGCATAAAGTTCTTTAGGATCTATATAATTTGTAAAATAAAGACTTGCAGGTTAAGGAAACAGCATAGGAGGACATTGCCGTGGACCTTGGTGCAGATGAAAAAAAAGTGTATTTATATAGATAGATAGATACAGTAGGTAACTAGATAGAATAGACAGAGATAGATTGATCTGTGCAAAAGCTGCCGATCTGATGTGCACTGCTGACGTAACTGTATTGAAAGGCAAACGCCTTTGGAGCTTAAGAACCTGTTAACCTGGTTAAAAATAACTTTTTGAATGATTTTGCCAATGAAAGGGAGATCGGAAATTGGCCGTAATTGCTCAATAGGGTGTTATCCAAGTTGCTCTTTTTCAAGAGGGATTTAACAACTGCAATTTTAAAGAGCACCTAGGTTACCCCTTTTTCCAGATTTATTAGTCTTTTGTGTCAGAATTTGTCTGTAAAGTTTCAGCTCAAAACACTCATCAGATTATTTATTATAGCTTTCACTAGTTTGTGTTTTATAGCACTCAACAGAATTTTGCTGTTTTTGTGTACTGGGCCTTTAAGGCTAGTCCTCCCCGCCCACCGTTCCCACTTGCGTCAGCGTGCCTCAGTCTCTGCCCTCGGCTGCCTCATACAACTGACACAGACATAAAGGAAGCTGATCTCACGTAACGTTTGTGAGAAATACTACAGTAAGAACTTTCCCAATGATTATTTAATGCATTTGTTGTGGAGCTGCAACGTTAAGTCACACACAATGCCGTAACAAAGTTCACACACACACAAACACAAACACACATACAGCGCGAACACATAAAGCGTGCGCATTTAGCTTTGCACTGTCTTTGCACGCAAATGTGAGAGGATACAGGTTAATCTTCACTGCTGTATGAATATCTGTTATGTTAATGTACAAAATAAACCTGATTTAACGTCCACAAACCAGGATTGAAGCGTCTTCTTTTGTAATTGTACTGCTGTGGTGATGAAATAAATCTGAAGTAAATTGCTGTAATTTATTACACACATGCTCTGTTTTAAAAGATTTTAAACTTGTAAAACTCACTCTTGATCACATTTGATGATGATTGATGATCCTAGCAAACTGAACAGACCTTTTATTCCCAGTTCCTTTGCGCATGTCCTGTCTTGTTGATATGATTATAGGCGTTACTACAGAGACATGTTAATGGGAAGCAGTCAATTAATTTGGTGGGCGGGGGGACCGCACACCTACGTCAAGTTGCGGTCGGTCTCAAAACCGCTCCAATTGGTCCACCGTATTTATGTTGTGACATTGAAAAAAAAAAGCTGGGTGTGTTTATATCACCCCAATATGACGGTCTATACACTATACCTACACACATGTCCGTCCAAACAGCTTGAAAAGTAGATTTTTCACCATAGGTGCCCTTTAAATGAGTTTTGAAAAGTCCCAGAGAGAAGTGAAGCATTTACCATTTTCAGAACGTTAATTTCTACACAGTTAAACATCGTTTTGATGAATGATGTGGGGAGTGTGTCAAGACTGCAGGTTAATGTTTTCATATTCTGCACAATCTCTTCTAAGATTTTACCATCAACTGCCTTGAAATCAGACATACTGTCTGAATTCTTAAATTGTGGTTGAGCCTAGGGCTGTGCAATTAATCGAAATCGAATCGCAATTGCAATTTGAAACATTGCGATTAGTTAATTGCAAGAGGCTGCAATATAAAATATATATGTATATTTAAACAAAAGTAATGAATAACAACTGAGGTGAAGTGCTTCAAAACCAATCCGCTATGCATCGGAAAACTAAACATGCTAGACTTTCTGCAATGCTGTCGTGAGGCATCGCAGGCATGGTATCGGTTGTCATGAATTATGCCATTACACGAGAAGAAACGATTGTATCTTGTGTCGTGACACCCATTTGTCGCTTATGACTCCCCACGACAACCTGCGTCAAGGACATTTTTAAAAGCCGTCACAGAATTGTTGCCATGGCTTACAGATTTTTGAACTGAGGCATCAGTTAATTTAAAATCAGCTTGAAGCTTGAATTAAATTGTAAATCAAATTGCAATTATATTATGTGTCAAAAAAAAATCGCAATTAGATATTTCCTCCAAATCGCACAGCCCTAGTTGAGCCTGATGTCTGACGTCGACACAATTTAGCTGACTGGATGAGCTGATTGTCTTTCTGATATTATTGATCTTATCAGTACAGAAATAAGGAAACTCATTACATATATAGCATTGTCAGTAGTCAGATTTGTATGACAGACAATCAGCAGTATTTGTGTCAAGAATAGTATTAAATGGTCGGAAACACTTTACTTAAAGTGGGACTCTCATAACACCTTTATAATCAAGACATGACACAAAGGTGACATTGTTTGAGATATTTTGTTATGACAACTTGACATACAGTAACTAAATACACCATAACTTGTCTTTGTTTTTCTACAGTGTACATACTGCCTACAATTTGGAATGTTTTTATTATTTATTAATTCATTTATATTTATTGCATCTAAATTGTGGCTGTAATGCCTTAGCACTGAAAGCTCACTTGGTTTTGGAACATTTTTCTTCCTCCCAGTAATTCGAATGCTTCTGCAACACCAATCATCTATGAGGTTATGTTTATTCATGCAGCACTGTATGATATTATTAGAATTTAATGACCAAGACGTACAGAATTCACAACTTTCACTCCCTCGCAATGCTGAGAGTTGCTCGTGACAACGGACTGATCTTTCGTTTTTTGGTATGTCTCAACGGTCCATTAATTTCTGCTGTATGTTCAGATTAGATATACGCCAGGGCACAGCGAGTCATATTTTGACATCTGCATTATCTGATGGCTATGGTTAGTCAGGAGTGCTCCCGTAATTTAATGGATTATAGATTTCACATCTTGACGCTGTACCTCATAGTGTCGTACCTCATAGTAGGCTTCCATCTCAGCAGTAGAGCCATAAAACTGCAATATTTACACCGACTTCATGCTGGCAGGGCTCAGTGAATGCAATGACACATGCACACATCAATTAAACATGTGGCACACGTTACAGTACGTGCCATGCATCATTCTATTTAAACCAAGTTAGATCTGTCGAATGCAGTGTGTGCATCTTTTATTTAAAAGCTTATTTTGAATAGTGGGTCGAAAACATGCTTCTCGTTTGGCGAAATATATAGCTGATTAGCTGAAATGTTCTTTTTAAGACTTCTACAGAGATATTCTGACGTCTCGGGTTACTGTGCTGTTGGTTGCTAGCAGGCATTTTTGTCTCCTCCTAACCAGACACAATAAGATTCCAGCCACAAGTGATTTGTCTGTTCACAATAGATCAGACACTGATACAAAGTGCAACAAAATCAGTCACAAATCACAGCCAGATGGAAGAACATGTAGATTTCATGGGAAAAAAATGTATTAAACTCATCATTAAATTAATTAAATATGTATTTTTAACATGATTAAAAATACTTTCTAAAAAGATAATATTTGCCTTCCATTTATTTTGAACATCTGTTCAACATCTGTTTAACAGTTATTCATTGCCACTTTCATTATATACAGTTAAAGTCAGAATTATTAGCCCCCATGAATTATTAGCCCCCCTGTTTATTTTTTCCCCAATTTCTGTTTAACGGAGAGAATATTTTTCTAAACATAATAGTTTTAATAACTCATTTCTAATAACTGATTTATTTGATCTTTGCTATGATGACAATAAACAATATTTGACTAGATATTTTTCAAGACACTTCTATACAGCTTAAAGTGACATTTAAAGGCTTAATTATATTAACTATGCAGGTTAGGGTAATTAGGCAAGTTATTGTATAACAATGGTTTGTTCTGTAGACTATCGAAAAAATATATAGCTTAAAGGGGCTAATAATTTTGACCTTAAAATGTTTTTTCAGAAAATTAAAACTTCTTTCATTCTAGCTGAAATAAAACAAATAAGACTTTCTCCAGAAGAAAATATGTTATCAGACATACTGTAAGACTTTCCTTGCTCTGTTAAACAGCATTAGAGAAACATGTAAAAAACAAAAAAAAATTCAAAGGAGGGCTAATAATTCTGACTTCAACTGTATATTAGGGTTGTCTAATGTGAAACATCACGTTGGACGATGACATTGTCGTTGTAGGTGGCGGTGAATTAGTTATTTATGAATAATTAATTAATTCATAACGAATTAATTATTTGTAGCTTACTGTTTCAACTACCTGACCCGCATGGTCTTTGTTTTACCCATAACCAAATCATAAATAAATAAAGATAAGTTACACACAAATTACCACCTGTCAATCACTTTTCTGCGGGACTCTGGCATGAATAGGCAGAGTGATCTGTGTCGTTATTATGGCGTCAACAAACTTGCTTGGTAAAAAAGGTGCACAACCAACAGGAGCCAACCAACAGTATCTGAGGTTTTTGCTAAAATGACTAAGTACAAGCGTGAAAGCAAAGATTGAAGCAGTGACACACTACCTGATATATTCAATAGACCGAAGAGTCGTTATATAGTAGAGCTGTGAACCTACACTGGTCTCACGGTTCAGTTCGGTTACGATTATCATGCCATCGATTCGGTTCAATTTGATATCTTGGTGCATCACGGTGCATTGACGATGCTTTCCATACACAGTTTTATATTTTCTTCACAGCACAGCAATTCTTGTGTTAAAATGTATAAATATATTTATATACTATTTGTAAAACAATTGTGTCCTTTTATACAAACAGTCAGATACAGTATATAAACTGTACCTTTAAACAACACAAGCATTTATAGCAAATAAACAAATATAAATATCCCGCTCGATTTCTGAGCCTTGTCTACCAAGTTCTTTTACACCCCTTTGATTGGTCACATGCTCAACAGAAAGGGCTGCGATTGGCTCTTACACTGTCGCTCTTCACAGATGGACTCAAGGGCCACAGTGAGAGTGGGAGAGAAATGGAGATTACTTTGATTCTTTTAATCGCCGTGAAATAGGGGCTTTTGCTGTAAGTGTCAGTGAAACAGTGTTCAGCAAACACACAGGCAGTGAAATTGTGCACAGTTTCTGAGTTTTTACGTAGTTAGAGCATTGTAAATACCCGTGCTCGCGGCTCGCCTCCCTCGCCATAGTAAGCTACGGCAACATAGCGCATGTGAGATAAATGACATCAGTACATAATAACCGGTTAAAATTATTACTGAACCGATACTGAATTGTCCGCGTCTGCATCGCTGTGCACTGTCGAAACGATTAATTTTGACACCCCTATTAGATAGGGACAAGAATAATTAAATATCATGTTTAACAACTTTAGTGAGACACAATCCAGCAGTACATCTTTGATAAACTGTCCAACGTGCAAAATGGCCCGTTTTCACTGAGTGGTACGTTTCCACTCTCAAAGGGTACCAAAAAGTGAATCGTACCACACCACTTTTTGGGTACCCTTTGCAAAGGGTACCTAGCACGACAAAAGGGTACCAAAAGGTGGAGCTAGACGTGCAACTGAACGCTATTGGTTTACAGAGATACATCACTCGCTCGTGGACAAGTAGGAGAATGAAAACAAAGGAACCGCCATTTTTAAATACACAGCCGAGACATTACATTGCTATAATATATACATATAATAACAAGCCATGGTCGACTTGAGCTTGAACAAACCTTGTCGTCATCTTGATGAACAGCCACAAAGCCAAGAAGAACTAAATCTGCTGTGTCTTGTTTTACGAAATCATCTAAAAGTGCGAGTGGTTTCACTTTTTCCTGAGAGCCCATGATCGTGCGTCTAAATTTGAAAACAAACTTCTTAAGCTGTTAATAACAACATTGCTTCTGACATTCGATCCTTTCAGAAACGGAGAAACGTGAGAGTGACGTGCGAAAAAAACAAAAGAGAAGCAAAGAAAAGAAAGAAAAGAAAAGAAAGGAGCATATGATTGTTTCAGTAACCTAAAACATGAACAAACTGCCATGTTTAACTATTATCATCACCTTTTGGACTGTTATGAGCTTTTTAACAGAGGTTACATGTGCTGGTGAAGATTAAAGATGCAGATGAGAGATTATTTATATATATATATATATAAATATATTCATATATATATATATATTTATATTATTATTATTTTTCATGTTGTTTTTGAACCCAAATAAGGACTTAATGTATGCTGTGTGTAGTTTTACTGTAATTGGTAACATATCGAAGACTATAAGGGTTTATTTGTTTATTTTATATAATTGCAGACGTTACAGTAGGCTATTGTGCATCATTGATCTGCAGTTATAATCAAATCCTGTTCATAGAAATGTCATTAATGAAGTATTTATGTGTATAAAGCATCTGTTTTGTGAGAAGTGCTTGTCATATGATATGTGAATGACCCATACAGCTTTACTTTGACATTTCCTCGAGCGAGAATGACATTGACTGAAACTTTCTGTCATACACCACGCCCACCAAAAGAGCACCATTGGTACCCTTTTGGCAGTGGAAATGCAAGCCTGATAAAGGTGACCCATACCATACCGTACTGTAACACTCAGTTGAAACAGGCCAAAAGTGTGTATTTTTCACGAGCGGGTTGCTGGTGCAACATCGAGATGTATATCACCCATCGCCGATGGACAACGGCATCGTCTATCAACCCAACCCTAATATATATATATATATATATATATATATATA
>CAIGQZ010032498.1:820884-830990 GCA_903798205.1 Danio tinwini
TTTATTTTTTTTGTTAATCGGGGTAAAATACCTATATATTTGCCTGTTTAACCAAAACGTCTACTAATTACTAATTAATATAATCAGTGAGAGTTAAGGATAAATTTTATAGTTTTTTTGTATATTTTTCCCCTTAGTAACTTATATTCACATGCTTTGAACAGATACAAGCACGTCAGCATTTGAAGGAAAATATGCTAAATAGCGATGATAACTGTTATCAAATGATGGTTCTCTGTTATCAGGCATTATGTTTATTTAAGGTTTAGAATAATTTTCACATTTCAAAAAGCCCCTTTATAGTCTCTTTGGATCATTTTTTTTATGAGTCAAATGTACACAGCACAGTTGTGTAGTCCAGTTCCCCAGTGAATGACCTATTCTATTGAATGGGTTCATCTTAATAAGTCAAGCACATCCACTAGTTTTTAACTAATCACTAAAGCTACTGACAGTGTGCGGGAAAAGAAACACATTTTGTCAATAGCATTTAATAAATATTAATAAATGTATAATATTAATAAGACTGTTATTGGACCGCATTTGTGCAACCTCAAACAAATAAATAATTAAACTAAACAAAAGAGACTACAGAGAACACCTCGTACAGATCTCTTTTTTTTTATTTAATAATACTATATGTGACACGGTGGCTCAGTGGGTAGCACTGTCATCTCACAGCAAGAAGGTCGCTGGTTCGAGCCCTGGCTGGGTCAGGTGGCATTTCTGTGTGGAGTTTACATGTTCTCTCCGTGTTGGCGTGGGTTTCCTCTGGGTGCTCCGGTTTCCCCCACAGTCGACATGTGCTATAGGTGTTGAATAAGCTAAATTGGCTGTAGTTTATGTGTGTGGATGTGTGTATGGGTGGTTCCCAGTGCTGGGTTGCAACTGGAAGGACATCCGCTGCATAAAACATATGCTGGATGAGTTGGCAGTTCATTCCGCTGTGGCGACCCCTGATTAATAAAGGGACTAAGCCAAAAGAAAATGAATGAATGAATGAATAATACTATATATAAGTATATACATTAGATTAGGGATGTCAAACTCAATTCCTGGAGGGCCGCAGCCCTGCACAGTTTATTTCCAACCCTGCTTCAACACACTTACTGGTCAGTTTCAAACAAGCCTAAAGGACTCAATTAGTTTGATCAGGTGTGTTTATTTAGGGTTGGAACTAAACTGTGCAGGGGTGCGGCCCTCCAGGAATTGAGTTTGACATCCCTGGATTAGTCAGTACCAAAACATTAATCTAACATAATAACGTATGATCACAGTGCAAAAAATACACTCAAATAAACAATAACAATTTTTGATTTAGTTGAAATTGTGTAGTTTGTAATTTCTTCATTTAAATGTATTATCTTTTTATTCCTATAGGTGTTAAATGAATAGTTTTTTTCAATATAACTGTTTGATAAACCTGTTTTGTTCAAATGCACCATAGCATATTGTCTATGTTCTCTGAGTAATAGATAAAACTATTGATTTTTAAAGGGGTTTACTCATTAAAGGTGCAGTAAGGTGATCTTCCACAATGCTAACAGCTAAGCATAAATCTCTCAACCACAGTCCCTCCACTGCCGTCCAGAGCCACGTCTCCTGAAAAAACAAGCACACACACCTTAAAGATGACAGCAGAACCCTCTCTCAAGCGTTACAAGTGACTAGTGCTTGTTCGGCGGCATGCAGGAATTACACTCATTACTAAGCCATACTGACACGGCACAATCTCACGGCAATTTGTAACTTTTTGATTTAGTGGCTAATTCGTATGAATTTGTACGATCTGATTCATACAAACTTGTACGATTTCCTCATCACCCAATGACGGTTGGGGTTAGGTGCCACACCACCTTTTTAAAATCATACATTTTCGTACGACTCGTACGGATTCGTAGGAATTAGCCACTAAACTGACAAAACGTAAAATACTTACATTTCCTCGTGAAATCAGGCTGAATATTCAGAGTAGCATGGTGAACAATATAGAGAGAGCATCACAGGTCGTCATTGTTCAAAAGTTAACAAATGTGATGTGAATATAAAACCTACTTTGCCTCAGTAGGCGGAATAGCACTATTTAATGATGTTTTGTTGTTAAACTAAATAAAATTTACATTATCGATGAAAAATAGTCACATCAATCTTTCACCGGAAGATTTCAGTGGCTGAACAGCACTTCTGTGCATATAACCCTTTTGTAACAACAACATCTAACGTTATATCAGCAGAGTGTCTATGATCAGCAGAGCGATTATTTATCATACCTTTCAGAATATTGGAATTTTCTGCTCTGTGCCTTTAATGCTAGTTCTCCCCACCCATGTTTGCACGTGCCTGTCAGAGTGTGCCTTAATCTCCGCCTCGGCTGCGTCAGATAAACAGAACAGAACTTTCTGAAACACATTAGCTGGATCTGTGTTTAGAGGTTTAGGATAATTTACGTGGATGTGTACATGGACATCAGTAATCTAATTATTTGCCTTATTCTGAATAGGACAATAATATGATTAAGGTGTTTATATGAGTTGCTTTTTGAATGCTCCATTCATGTTTTCGTTTTACATGTTTTAGCACATAGTTCAATTAATGTCACCACGTTATTACGTCTTCATTAGATGTAAGTTTCTTCTGGCATTTTACACAACAATAGTTCATATTAATCATTGCATCATATGTGATTTTGGGCATTTTATTTTTTAATTTTGCGACAAGTTCAACTGCAGTTAATTTCTCACACTGATGGATACAAATTCTCAGACAACAGGTCACCTCTTCCATTTCATTCATTCATGCCCCCGCGACAAACTCAGAGGTTCTGGATGAGAGTATGCAGGAAGCACCGGTGGGAGAATTCTCAGGAGATTCAGCATTTCCCGCTCGCACCAAAAAATGTGCTCTTTCTCAGTTGTATCTGTTTAGTTTGATTATGACTTAAGGTTAGCTCACCAAAAATCGCTGTTTACATGGTAGACTCTTAATCAGACTTTTGTCCTAGTCGTATTAAATCCAGAGTATTGATGTCCATGTAAACATGCTCAGTGATAGCACATTTACATGGCCATCAGTAATCTAGTTATTTTTATTTAATCTGAATAAGACAATAATGTGATTAAGGTGTTTACATGAGTTGCTTTTCCTCCTTATGATCTTGTTTTACATGTTGTAGCACATAATTTGATTAACGTCATTGCGTCGGCTCGCTATCCACATTTTCTTTGTAGTTTCATGTAATTTTGGATGTTTCATTTTTAATTCGTCAACTTTAACTGCAGTTTGGTACTTTGACTTTCATTCAGGAACATTTCAATTATCCTCCCCTGTCACGATCGGTGTTAGGGAAAAAGAGCGAAGACTCAAGTGCGAGGAAAATGGGTATTTGTTTATAATAAAATGAAACAAAATGCAAAGCAAACTACCTCGAGGGGGAAAACATTAACAAAATACACACACACAAACTTGACTGGGCAGGCTAGGGCTAGACAAGGCTGGACAAGACAACAAACTATGACGAACTGGCACAGGACAACAGACATGAGGAGACTATAAGCAGAAATAATTGCCACACTAACAGGTGAACATAATAAACTAGCAATGGGTTAACAAGGAGGGTGGGACTAGACAATAGACAGGAGAGCACATGGCACAAGAAAACACCATAAGCCATGTGCTCACGTAAAACAAGAACACGCAG
Organism: Danio tinwini; assembly: GCA_903798205.1. NCBI lineage: Eukaryota > Metazoa > Chordata > Actinopteri > Cypriniformes > Danionidae > Danio > Danio tinwini. The sequence continues at coordinate 824,582 of CAIGQZ010032498.1, forward strand.
CCAATGATAATAACATTGCAACAAAGACAACAATAAAGCACACTACTGAAGCAAGCAGCCACAATGTAAACACAGAGCAACGTGCTTAACAACACCAACATAAACAGACGCAAGACACAAGCACACGATAAATGAAAACACTTTACCGTGCACTCACACTCACGCGCACATTTCATCTCAGCGCTAACCGAAACTAAAACTAACCAGACTGAAATGCTGAGAATGAAACCGTGCGATGCCGACAGAACAAAACACAAACATGAGTACAAGAGCATGCGTCCCAAGCACGCACAGATCTCACGCAGAAGTGCGCATGGCCTGAGTGCGCTCACGACGGCGCCCATACAGAGACACACAATGACAGAAAAGGAGTGCTCGACCCGAGCACAACATACAGGACAAGACAGAACTAGTGTTTGGACTGGAGTGGTGAAGCCCTGACACCCCGTGACAAACAAGATATTGGATGCGAGTATGAACTGCTTGAAGAGTGTTGTTTTAATGGAATTTAATACTGCTTGCTGTATGGGGGAAACAAATCGCAATGCAGGTGTCTGTGGTCCTTCACTGACTCGGTAGGTGCAGAGAATAGTGTCAAACAGCCGTGTGTGTATCAGTGACGTGCGGTGCGGTTTGTGGCTGGTGAGGCACTGACACTTTCGAAGGGAAAAGCCATATGTACAAACAAATCCACCCGGTATATTTGCCAACTACCGATTGTGTTTCATATGTCATATCAGCATTATTTCTATACACATGGCAGGTACATATTGGACCATGTATAGCGATTAAATATGCCTTCCAAAAAAACACTCAGCTGTATGCTACAGACAACTATAACAAGCAACTACACAACACTACAGCGGATGCGCTCTTTCTTGTTCACACACACCTGTACAGTAACATTACTTGTAAATGAAGTATTGACATGGCTTGAATTACTTTGAAATGATCTTCTGTCCTGTCTTTTGAAGCAAGTCCTTTAGCTCCGGCATTAGTCGCCCATTATTTATTCACGTTTTGATTGAAAGTCCAATTTTGAGAAATTTTTGAGCTGATATGATATATCATTGCAGTCAGTCAGAGCAAAACAGACTCCTATTGAACTCTGTACTGCATAGAAGAAGAGCAAGCACTGAGCAAGAATAACGGTGAGCTCAGGTGCGCTCTGCGGCTTTATGACAGATTTTAACACTAAATAAGTGATATGCATACGTGGAATATATTACATATTATATGGAAAGCGAGAACATAATAAAAATGTCTAGAATGTATAAAAACTTTTTGATAAAGCCTTACATTAGTAGCAGACACTGAGTGAGCAAAAGGGGCGGGCTACGCTGTAATTGAACAGGAAATACGCAAAATACAGCAATTTTGATCATAAAAATTTATTGAAATCGTTTGAATCATAGAAATATTGCATCTATAGCACAGATCAGTGGAAAAAATATTGATTTTATCATTAGTATCCATCTTATGATGGCAGGTGAGGATGATGGCAGGTGAAGCCCTGCCTCCCCTGACCGCAAGTCCCTGGTGTGTATAAACCAGGGGTGCTCAACCCTATTCCTGGTGATCGACCTTCCTGCAGTTTTCAGTTGCAGCCCTTATCAAACACACCTGCCTGTAAATATCAAGTGCTCCTCACATTCTAAATAATTGGTTCAGGTGTGTTTGATCAGGGTTGGAGCTGAAATCAGCTGGAAGGTCGATCGCCAGGAACAGGGTTGAGCACCCCTGGTATAGACTATCCTATCGCAAAATGTGGCGAAAAATCTGACACGACGGAAATAGTTTGATTAAGGTGTTTAAATATCTGCACTGCACTTCAATAATGCAACTATAATCGGCATACTCCACACGTCTTAATTCAATTTCTGTTTAGTTTGATTATGACAAAAATTGCTGTTTACTTGCAAGACTCTTAATTAGAGTATTGTCTTAAACATATTACAAGTATTGTTGTTCATGTAAACATACTCATTGTCAAGCCAAGGAATCTTATGCATCTTTGTAAATCTACAACTCTGTTGGGAAAAAGTGTTTTTGTCACTGCAAATTGCGATATATGACATACACCGGAATTTACTTCGACATATCCATTTAGTGGGAATCCGTAAGAATCTCTTTTCAGGTAATTTGAGATATCTAAAAGACACAAATCTTTGATCATCATCTGGAGCGGCTGCTGTGCCCACCTCTGTTAAGGAGCAGATTTCATCCCACTCATTGAAAGCACATGGGTGATGTTTAGCTGCACTGAACTCTTTGTAGGCCCTCGTGCGTTCCTCACTTTCTTCTAATCATCTTTTTGCTCTTTCTCTTGCTGAGCCGAGCATCACGCAGAGCGGTTCCTGAGCCTTAACCTGCACACCTCTCTTGATGTGCAAATAGGGCTGAAGCACTGCTTCTCCGGGCTCCATCCTGCTATTGAACAGGGAAGCTGAGTTGTCAGCGCTCTAGAATAAATTGCCCAGCTACAACTGTGAGGTTCATAAAAACTGAAGCTAGATGCACTTTTAAATTACTATTTCACTATCTGAGCTTGAACGCTGTAGCACTTGCTCTCCCAAACTGTCAAAATATCATTTTTACCACCCATGTTTTCTGATGCTGTGGTTAAAAAAAAGTAATATTGACAAAGTAGATTCAGAGAATAAAAATTTGACAAACTTGATCAAATCCCAGTGCTTAGTGGCAACGTGAGGTATCAGCAGTGAATTGGCTTGCTTTAATCCGTGCAATTTCTTCAATGAACTGTGATTGCAGACCAAAAAATATCATCTTTTTGAAGTGAGTCGGTGTGCAGAGCTGAAATGAAGCGGGTGCTAAAAAGATTTGTGCGAACGACAAGGTAATTGCTTGAAAGAATACATCAAACCCTGCGTTCAAAATATCCTGTCTTTCAAAGTTGTATTAGAAATCCCAAATTCCTGTCCCGCTGAGGCTTGCATGAGAAATTAGGTCTGCTAATGCATCCTTCTTCTCTGAATACAGATATGGCTGAATGCCGCAGTAAAGACCAAATGATTGTTTTGACTTCAAGCATTAAGAACAAATGTCCTTGTGCACCATGTTGAGAGATTTTGGTGAAAGTAAGCTCATTAAAATGTATATATTTCAGTGTTTTTTGTTTTGTTTGTTTTTGTATACATTTTTAGGAGATTTTTGGATCACTTGAGCCATCATTTCGATGTTATTTGCATTTGTGCCTTCATTTTATAAAAAAGCTTGTGATAGTAATTAGCAGTTAGCGTGTGTGGCGATAGTGGGTGATTAGGTGCCAGGGGCATTTTGCTTGTTCTTTTTTGTGGTTCGTTGATTGAAAAAATTGACAGCAATAAACATTTTATGTGTATTTTTATGTCGCTGTATATGTAGCCAGAATTTATTCTATAGTGAAAATGTGAAACTAAATGTAAACAGCTGTAAAGGTGGTTTTATTAGCAGGTGTTATGATCGCCAGCAATGTTGCCATTGTGGATTGCTGGAGAACACTCCCTGTCATTCGCTTGGACTACATATCCCGTCATGCCCTGCAGTCACACACCAGTTTCGGTTCACCTTCTGATAACAATACAGCTGTTGACTATCAAGACTGTCGAGTTGAGTCAAATGCATACAGTGCAGTTGTGTAGTCCAATTCCAGTTGTGTAGTATCTTCTATAATATCAAGAGCATAGAATCTTCATCCAGCAACAGCATTTGGTCCAAGCTGAATCAGATGTTCAGATGTTAGCTAATTTTAATTAATCATGATTAATAATGAATATAAATGTGTAATTCAGTCATAACCTAAAAAAATAAATTAATACATGACATTCACATGTGCAATCACATCTCAAAATCAACTGTGAAATATGTGTAACACATGTGAAACTTATTTAAAACATATTTTCCAATTAAGGGTAGTGCATAGCATTTATGTTGATGGATTCTTGATTTGGTTTCGTTTGGAAGCTGCTCATGCTCTTCCTTGTCAGTCATTTAGTCTGTAAACTGTGCATAATGCTGCTCTTATGGAAATAAATCAATGCAGAAAAAAGTGTGGAAGACATTTAATGGAAAAAATGGGGAGAAATACTGATTTCTTTAATCAGAGGTAAATGCATACTCTGCATTTCTGTCTATCTGAATACTTTTTATTAATATTTTTTTATTTTTTTTGACACAATTTGGATAGTGCAAAAAACGTACCTCCCGGGAAGAAGAAAAACTCCTCAGCTTTTTTTTTTTTTTTTGAAAGTTTTTATATTAGTCAATAATATTACTGTAATTAATTTAATAACTGAATAAATATAGATTTACACATTTACTCGAGTAAATAAACAGAATTAATGATGGGCTAAAAATCTGTGTAAATCTACGGAAAATCTGAGAAAATCTGCGAAATTCTGACTGCACTCAGATTCTGTGTGGGCCTACTACTAACCTTAACTTTTCTGATTTTGATTGTAATGCAATAATGTGCGCCTTTTGTAAAGCTGATTTGAAACAAGAATTATTGTGAAAAGTGCTACAGTATATAAATCAACTTGAATTGAATTGAACATTTGCTGTAAAGCTAGTGAATGCAGTTCATATGTCTTCCTCTTTTGGTTTTGTTTAGAATCCAGCTTGAAGCATTGTCAGTATTTGGCCCACATTGCTGGCTTTTAAGTGTGCATGTGTGTGAGTGTGTGGATGCAGAGATTGCTCTCCTAAAACACACACCAGCCATGACAGCCAGGGACTGGTCTCCAGGGTGGTCCACAGGTGTTGAAGGTCTGAGCACCATGAGGAGAGCGGAGAGATGAGCAGATGAGCCTGGTGCTTTGGAGCCCACACCAGCAGTCATATCAATGACACCCCCACCCCACCCCCCCATACAAAATTGATATGAACAGCAGGGTCGACTCAAGTTCAACCTTAGCCACACTGGAGACTCTACACTTTGCAGAAAAGCCCTGGGGTGAACGTAACCCTACTTCACACCTCTTTTCGCTCGATCTCCGTTTTTTTCCTGCTATCACAGCCTGTGCGGATGTGTCACCTTTTTGCCGCTGTGTGTCAAGTGCCCTTGATCGGGCCTCACTTGCCTTGCTACTATTTTTACACAAATGAAAACCACTTATTGACATCGCGCGGCTCTTATTTGCATAACGTTGCAAAGGCTTCGCATTAGAAACTAGTTTGAAGCATTGACAGTATCTGGAAAACAGCTCATGCCCTTCCTTTTCAGTGATTTAACCTCTAAACTGTGCTTGGTGTTACTCTTCTGAAAAGAAATAAATGTTTATATATTTATTATATATATATTTTTTTTATTAAATCAGTGTGGAAAACTCAAATGTAAAAAAGTAGATCCAGAATACAAGTTTGTTTTGATATAATATACTGTATGTATGTGTACTGTATATATGTATGTTGTATGTGATACACATGCAAAGAAACAAGTAAAAATAATTTTGTTACATTAGATATTTATATTTATACTTAAGTTGTATCATATACAGAACATATTTTACATTTAAATATAAATAAATATTTTCTTAAATATGTACATGCATATGGGTGTCACGGTGGTGCAGTGGCTAGCACAATCGCCTCACAGCAATAAGGTCCCTCGTTCAAGCCTTGGCTGGGTCAGTTGACATTTCTGTGCGGAGTTTGCATCTTCTCCCCGTGTGCGCGTGGGTTTCCTCCGGGTGCTCCTGTTTCCTCTACAGTCCAAAGACATGCGGTACAGGTAAATTGAATAAACTAAATTGGCTGAAGTGTATAAGTGTGAATGTGAGAGTGTATTGGTGTTTCCCAGTGTTGGGTTGCAGCTGGTAGGGCATCTGCTGTGTAAAACATGTGCTGGATAAGTTGGCGGTTCATTCCGCTGTGGTGATCCCTGATTAATAAAGGGAATAAGCTAAAGGAAAATGAATGAATGAAAATAATAAATGTGGAAAATGCTTAAAAATAGGCCTATATAAATAAAAATATAAATAATTTTTTTTACTTTTCTTTGTAGCTACAATTATTTATTTAGATTTGCCTTTTTACATATGATTTATTTGATTATTATTTAATTAGATATAGGCTATTTCTAATTTAGTCCACTTTGGGATTCCATACAAAAACAAGTCTCACATTTTCACTCAATGTTTTACAGTCTGTAGTTCACACTCAAAACATTGACTCATTCACTGAGGGAAGTGATTCTTCAAGAAAGCGCCTTCGATAAAAAAGAGACTCAGATGAACGAGTCAGTGAACAAAAATGATTCACTTAAAGATTTGTTCAAAACCATTTAACTGAGGACCGAAGATTTTCATCCAGCTATAAATCCAGTTTTTCCTCTTCAAAACATGTAGACCCTTTAGAAACTTTTATTAATCCTCTTAAACTCCAATGACGTCAATTACTTAATTAAGGT
>CAIGQZ010032498.1:835990-858513 GCA_903798205.1 Danio tinwini
ATATATATATATATATATATCATATATGAGCAATTTCACACAAGCAGCAGTGCGATATGGCTGTATATCAGCACTGGTGGAAGAAGTGCAGCCTTATCATACTGCTAATCTACTGAAATGGGGTTTATACAACAGTTTGACAGCATAATCGAGAGTCTCAAAATTTGCTCACATTTTAAGATAATAAGGCTAAACGGCATGAAATGTCATCAGTCTAGAGACATTTCCCAGTATTTCTCTGTTGCAATCAGGATATCACAATACAGTAATTAACAAAAAAAAAAGCCAGAGTAGCGCAAACACTACCAGATTACTGTTGTGTTTGCGATAAGGTTGTGTTTGGTTGTGTTTGCATGCTAAACACATGCGGGCATTTCTTCTTTCTTTCTTTTTACTGAACTAGTCTGCAGTAACGAAAACAGGAGACTCATGAGAAACAAACAGATGACCAGAGATGTATAAAGTACTAGAGACCCAGACTTAAGTAAAAGTACAACAGCTCTATCAAAAAAAGTCACTTGAGTAGAAGTTGAAGTGTTCTTTAAGCACAATACTTAGGTGGAAGTACTTAAGTGTTCAACATTTTTTGTACTTAAGTATTGCAAGTAGTTTATTAAAAAATTTACTACTCAAGTACTGAAAGTAAAAGTACAAGTATTGCGTTATGTAGTTATTTAAAAAAAAAAAAGCAGTCAAAAGACATCATATTGTTTTGTTTATTTTACATATCTTTTTTGGGGCACATGATTAAGCAGAACAAAAAGAACCATGGTTTACAATGTATAATGTAAATAAATAAATAAATAAATAAATAAATAAATAAATAAATAAATAAATAAATAAATAAATAAATATTTTTATGATGGGTCAAAAACACCATTCAGCGTGACAGCCTTTACGATCGACAGCTAGTTAACATTATGTGAACATTGCAGCTTGTTATGAACCGCGGGTAGCTAACGGTAGTTAACTTATCTAGCTCTTATGGATAGCTCAAACTGCTGTTTTGTGTATTATATTATCTTCAACTTGACATGTTTCTTCAAATCCGACAGCAGAGTATGCCTTTCATTCTATATGAACTGTCTTTCTCTCTGACAAATGCAAACATGGACTCTAAATATGTCCACGGGTGCTCTTTTTCCTCATCGCCACGAATAGTTGAAAGTAAAGGAGTTGAAGGTGGAATTTCTGGGTTTTCCATGTCTAAAACAAACTAAAGTGCTCTCAATGCAGGCAGGCAGCACTGTCTTCTTTGATCGTCTGATCAATGAATGATTGATTCGTAACATTTTTATAATTGTAACGAGTAACTATCCAACACATAAAAAATCTACTGGAGTAAAAGTATTAAACACTTCCAAAATATGTACTAAAGTAAAAGTAGAAGTAGGAGAAAAAAAACAATACTCCAGTACAATACAGATACAGACTTTTAGTACTTGAAGTACGTGAAGTAGTTCTACTTCGTTTCTATACATCTCTGCAGATGACCAACCAAAAACTCAGGGTTATACAAAGAGTGCCCACACAAAATACATACATCCCTGATATGTGAGTCCCATCTCACACTCAGTACACTACAATTACTATGGTATAAATGTAGCACTACAACATACAAAAGAGAGAGATCGACTTAGAATGTCACTTACCAAATTTATAATGATTTGATCAGCTGTAGTTTGTAGGTTTAAGCTGAGTTTTTCTCCTCTAAGGGCTTATTATGTGGTCTCTGTTGCCATCTTGTGGATGGACAACATCAACATTTTTCACTCTGCTCAATGACAGGCTGATGGATGCCTACGCACTGTATCCCGAATGATACAAATTTTTAATAGGCACTATCCTTATAAATAAACTGCATAGTTGCAATATAAACAACTACATTCTCAATTAAAATACAAAAGCCTCAAAAGTACATTATTATGTCCAACAGCTGCAATATTTGTCAAACTGTAGTGAGTTTATTGATCTGCTGTCACTATGCGGGCAGAGTAATACAGAAGGATGAGAAGGCAAAAGGTTAATTAATCATTTGTTAAGCATTAACTTTGATAATATGTATTAGTAAGCAGCTTATAAATACAGCTACAGTACAAATGCTTTATTGGTTTACAGTATAAGCATACATTTAATGTTCTTAGTAATTGTATTTTCACATTTTGTTAATGATTCATCTTCATTACTAAATTAGGTATTTAATTTACATTCAAGTGATCAATTTTTACATTGCTCATTTTCCGAAATATGCAAAGAAATCTTTAATATATCACTAGCTCAGCCATGCACTTGCACAAAACCCACATCAGTTTCAAATATTAAATCTGAAATATGTGGACATTTTCTTTTTCAAATATTCATTTTCTTTCAGCTTAGTCCCTTATTTATCAGGGGTCGCCACAGGGAAATGAACCCCCAACTATTCCTGCACAGCGGATGCCCCATCAGCTGCAACTCTGTACTGGAAAACACCCATACACTCTTGCATTCACACATGAGCTCATACACTATGGCTAATTTTATTTACCCAATTCACCTATAGCGTATGTCTTTGGACTGTGGGGAAAACCGGAGCACCTGAAGGAAACCCACACAAAAACACAGGGAGAACATGCAAACTTCACACAGAAATGCCCAGCCGGGACTCGAACCAGCAAACTTCTTGCTGTGAGGTGACAGTGCTAACCACTGAGCCACCGAGCCATTCTACATTCTAAACATTTTTATGTGAAACCCATGTAATCACATGACATATTGCGTACTGTGTGGATGTGTCACCTGTTTGCTGCTGTGTGTCAAGTGCCCTTGATCTGGCCTCACTTGCTTTGCTACTATATTTACACAAGTAAAAGCTGCTTATTGATGTTGTATGGCTATGCCCGCAAAAGGGCCTCACTTTATGATTTGAGCAGAGCGAGAAGGCTATTACATTCTGGACCATTTTGTTCTTGGCCCTTACCCTGATCTGTGCTATGTTCATGACATGTGCAGCTGCTCTTGGAGATAAACATGGCAAAGAGAAAAGATAATAAATATACATGGGTGAAAACGTTAAGGAGCTGTGACTGGAACCAATGCACCGAGTCAAGCGATATATTCCATCATACTTGCTCCATTATGGATGTATGGTTAACATATTGTGCCATCCACTAAAACTGCACTTGACAGCAGATGCGCGTTCTTAAGAATAAATTTGTGAATGTTTCAGTGGGTGGTGGAAAACAGCTCATGCCCTTCTTTGTCAGTCATTTTCATTCTTAACTGTGCTTGTTGCTCATGAGGAAAATAGATAGTATGGAAGACAAAAAATATATATGGGGGAAAAGTTTGTTTCTTGAACCAGAAACCAGCATTTCAAACAGCACAGGCTTATTGGAAATGTGTGCTTCAGTCTACATTTTTGTGAAAAATAAACATACGTTTGACTGCAGTTTTTAGATAACATGAAGGCTGTGAAGCAATAGATCCTTGCAGATCTACTGCTGGACTTTCTGTCTGGGTTCACAAAAAGGAAAGGTGGATTTTATTCACAGTGCACCATAAAATGTCCAGTGGAAAAAAGTATATACAGTATATACAGGTGTCTACAAAAGAATCACCAAAAACAAAACTAAGTAAAAAAAAAACTAAGTATCAAAACAACAAATCAAATATCAACAGAATAAAACAAACACTGAATATATAAATATAAATATATACAAACGTTGTATCTGCAGTATATGAAAAAGGTCGCTCATTGCTCAACAATAGCATGCTCGCTGACTTGGTAAACAAGCAACTGACTGGGGTACGGCTTCCTCCTTATATAGTCCAGACCCTGCCCCTACCTGAAGGGTACCATTAACAGGTAAGTATAAATTTCAATAAATACACAAAATACCTTAACGGTGTCCATGATTTGTAATCAAGTACATTTGCCTCACATATCTATCTCCATATGGACAACTCTACTGATGTGGTCAGTTTGCTTGATGGGTTACTTTGTATTTGTTGTACTTGTGACCACTGACGTTAGTTTGAGGTCGAGTCAAGGTGAAACCAAGGTAAAACTACATTGTTGCAGTGCTCATTTCCCTTACAATTGCTTTTGATAATACTATTGGTTGGATTTAGGGAAGGGTTTAGGTCAGTGGTTTGCTGGTCTAGGTGATCTGAACACTCTCAGAAATAAAAGTAAGCGAGCTGTCACTGGGGTGGTACCTTTACAAAGTACAAATTTGTACCTGAAAGCTCCATAATAATACCTCAAGGGTACATATTAGTACCTAAAAAGTACAAAAGTGTTCCTCTTAAAATTTGTAGGTACTAATATACACTTTTGAGGTACCAGTATGGACCCTTTAAAAAGTCAAAGTACAAACGTGTACCTTTTGAAAAGGTACTGTACCATCCTAGTGACAGCTCACACACCTTTATTTCTGAGAGTGTACAAGCCGTCTTTTTGTGGACTTGTACAAGAAAGACTTCCTTCTGAAACATACTACAAAACGTACCCTAAAGACTGATTTAAACTCAACGTGTTCGCTTGAGTGCACGCGGCGACTCTGACGTCATTGCGGTGTTTGCTGAGGTTCGCTTTGGGTGTGCGCGATATGATTTCGGCTGGCGGAGCGTACAAAATTTTTTGAGACTTGAGCGAACAGTCCGTGTGTCGGCGCATTTCATTTGAGTCTGAGAGGAGATTTTGTCTGAAACAGGTACGCATGTAGTGACATCTTTATGATCCATCCATGCGTGATCACATTGCCAATAATTCTTGGCTAGAAATTGGAACAGCAGTGGAAAAGGAAGAACTTTTTTGTTAAAAATCTTAAAAAAAATTAAGGGATTAGTTAAAACCAAAAAGAGAGGGCATGCAAAAGTGGAGACCTATGCGGTTTTAATAAATGATCACAGAATCTAATACAACATTATTGTAAAGTGTTTCCAGTGATTTTACCCATTTTACAGCAAGAAGTATTTCTTAAATGTATTTTAAAATGTAGTACAGCTTAATGTGATCGCTTATTCATTTATATATTTGATTACACGAAAGTCAGATTTTCCACCATTCATGGGTTTTACACTGATGTATATATTTTAATTTTGAATTGAAAGTAATTTAATAGTTACAAAACAAAAAATTTTAGTTAGAAGTAACCAATTATTTCTTTGATAACTGAAAAAAGAATATTTGAACCTATGGGTTTACAATATACTGATGCCCTGTTTTCTAGGCTTTATTGGTGATGGTCAGGAATGTTGGACCATTATTGCTTTTTTATCATACAAGTAGGACACAAACTAGCTGGACAGTAATGTGTGAATTGTTGAGTAGGCAAAATAAAAAAAACTGTCAGTATTTTTAGTAAGTGTACCTTCTTTTTCTTTTCTTTTCTTTTCTTTTCTTTTCTTTTCTTTTCTTTTCTTATTTTTTTTCTTTATTCTGAATCTTGTAACATACCAAGAGCAATGTAGCCATGATCCGCACTAGTAACCTTGCAGTTAGTGTCCTAGGTGCTTGCGGTGACCCAAGTTTGATTCCTGGCTTGAGGTTCTTTGCTGATCCTTTACCCCCCTCTCTGCCCGATACATTCCTGTCTAGAATCTCTGCTGTCAGTTGAAGTCAGAATTATTAGCCCCCCTCCTTTGAAGTTTTTTTAATAATATTTCCCAAATGCTGTTTAACAGAGCAAGGAATTTTCACAGTATGTCTGATAATATTTTTTTTCTTCTGAGGAAAGTCTTATTTGTTTTATTTCGGCTTGAATAAAATCAGTTTTTAATTTTTTTTTCGACAGTCTTCAAAACAAACCATCGTTAAACTATAACTTGCCTAATTACTCTAACCTGCCTAGTTAACCTAAATAACCTAGTTAAGCCTTTAAATGTCACTTTAAGCTGTATAGAAGTGTCTTGAAAAATATCTAGTAAAATATTATTTACTGTCATCATGACAAAGATAAATAAATCAGTTATTAGAAATGAGTTATTAAAACTATTATGTTTAGAAATGTGTTGAAAAAATCTTCTCTCTGTTAAACAGAAATTGGGGAAAAATAAACAGGGGGCTAGTAATTCAGGGGGGCTAATAATTCTGAATTTAACTGTATATAAAAAAATAGGCATGTAGTTCCAATGTTTTGTTGACAAATTTTGGCTTAGAAATGTGTAAAATATGCCAATATGACATTTATTGCATATGCAATAGAAGTTATAAAAGTTATTGTCATTGTAATAATAAAAAAATATATTAAAAAAGATTACTTAATTTGATTTAAAATAATACAAAACCATAAAAGCACAAAAGCACCTATCATTTGCACTTGTTTCAGCATCTGTTCTCTGCATGTGCAAGCACAAAGCTTAAACCACAGGAGTTTAACGCAACTGAATCCCTATCAGACTGAATGACTAGCAAGGCCTCAGGATCCTTAAATGATCTTGCGTCCTATGAAAATCTGTCCACATTAGTGCATTGGCCTCTGAATTGCATGCTAGCATTTAGGGCCTCAAGTGGTCTTGGGTCTTGGGTCTTAATGATAGGAGTAGATGAGGTGTGAGGAAGTGGAATTGATGATACTGTCCGGCAATAATCACTACACAATGAAGAGGACAGCAAAACGAGCCTTATTATGCTCCTTGTTGTAATAAGTCTTTGGTATCTCCAGAATGTGTGTGAAGTCAGCTCAAAATACATTATATGAAGAGGTTAGATGCAAAAATATCTTAGTGCCGTCAAAACATTCCATACAAAATAAGCATTATTATCAGCCTCCTTTGTTTATGTTGAGTTATTTCACTTTGAAGACCATAAAAAGAATTTATTCTTTGCCATAAAAGTGAATTTACTAAACCTACACACAGGAGCTTAATAAAAATGTTCCTTTTTGAAAAAAAAAATTCAGACAGTATTTAGAGGTTTTGCATCTAAACTCTTCATATATACTCCATAATACCCTATTTTTTTGTAGCTTACAAAGTTTGTCCCTATTTGGGTGGGAGCAAAAACATATTTTTGGGGTGTCTCTTTAAATGCAAATGAGTTGCTGCTTTTCAAAAGGGAACAAACCCTTTACACAATTCTGCCAGAAATAACAAAACAAGCAAATCTAACACAGCCAAATTGTCAAAAAATAGCAGTAGTGGAATAAAGTTCAAATTACAGTCAGACAATGATGGAGAAAAAATGGTTACAACTTCTAGACTGAACCAGAACAGCTCAGTATGGTTAGTGGATACATTTATGCAGGTTGATTAAATTAAATGACTAACATTAGTTGCTGCTCTTTTCAGATGTGATGTGATTCAGAACATAAAATGTCACCTGACCATATACAGTATGTGCATTTCTGATTACATGATGACCGTGAATGATTTTGGGATTAAACTACAGTACTGTATCAAGCTCTGCTCTAGTTAGCTTTAGCCACATTACCATTGCCTAATCTTAACAAGTACATTCAGAAAGTAAAGGTGGAAATATATGAAATGACATCATTGTTTTGGATATGATTACAACACGAAGCATCAGCATTGATCTATTCTTCAGAAAAAGATTCTTACCCTGCTGAAAAATCCAGCTTAAACCAGCCTAAGACAGTTGGCTGGTTTTAGCTGGTCAACCAACCTGGTTTTAGAGAGGTTTTGGCCATTTCCAGGTTGGTTTCCAGCCATTTCCAGCCTGGTCTTAGCTGGTCAGGCTGGGAGTTGACCAGCTAAAACCAGCTTGACATGCCAAAACTAGCTATGTCCAGCTTAAATCAGATGGTTTTAGCTGGTTTAAGCTGGTCATTTTCTAGCCTGACCAGCTAAGACAAGGCTGGAAGTGGCTGTAAACCAGCCTGGAAATGTCCAAAACCCCTCTAAAACCAGGCTGGTCAACCAGCTTAGGCTGGTTTAAGCTGTTTTTTTCAGCAGGGTAGGCCCAATTCCAATAAAATTGTTGTACCCTAACTTTACCCCTTCCCCTTGTCCATCGAAAGAGAGTGTGAAGAGGAAGTGCTTCAAATTTACCCCTAAGAAATGGAACACCAATGCAACACCAGCACACGTCATCATATGTTGTCGCAAGCTCTTACTTCATATGAGATTGACGATGGCTGTAGTTATTCCAATTGCAATATGTTTTGGTATTTATCTTCAGGAAAATCACTGAAGGCAATGATATCATGTTATCATAATGATATAATGTGGCAATAAGCTCATAACTGTGCTGTGCATTTATGCAAAATAAATCTACATTTACCTACTACCAGACATTTAAAAAAAGGTGATTCCCAGCCACTAGACTTTTCTTTTCTGACAGGGTATTCGAGTGTCATCGAGTGACAGGAGTGAAAGTATGTTGTGGGACTACTATACAGGAGTTATTATTATGGATTATAGATATAAAAATTTCGCTGGGTTTATTAAGCATTTTATTTATTTTTTAATCATGCTCGTAAAACACAAACGCCGTTATGAATGTATTAAAACATATACTTGTTTGTTGTCAAAACTCTTAATAATGCCAAAAAGAAAAAAAAAACTAATTTGTGCATGTTGCAGCCATGTTGCAGTTGAAGCTGGTGTATACTAAGAAATTTCCGTACCCCTTGGTTTTGAGTGAGGTCCTGGAAAATCCCAGTATCATTCTTTGGCACATTTCCTTCAGAAATTAAATTCAAACCACATAGTTCTCTGTGGCTTAGATGTATGGAGTTTATGGACACTCTTAGAGTGCTTTCACATGTCTGGTTTGGTTTATTTGGTTTATAAATGTTACACTGTAGCATTATCAGTAGGGGTGTCAAAATTAATTGTTTCTTCGTTGCACCGCGATGCAGACGCGGACATTTCAATATCGGTTCAGTAATAATCATAACCGGTTATTATGTGCTGACGTCATTTATCTCATATGCCCTGACACCGTAGCTTACTATGGCGAGGGAGGCGAGCGTGAGTATTTACAACGCTCTAAACTACCTAAAAACGCAGAAACTGTGCACAATTTCACTGTGTGTGTGTTTGCTGAACAGACTTTCACTGACACTTACAGCAGAAGCCCCTATTTCACTGAGATTTAGAGAATGAAAGTAAACTCTCTCTCTCTCACACACACACTGTGGCACAGTGTCACTCAACTGTGAAGAGTGCAGCGCGCAAGAGCCAATCGCAGTCCTTTCTGTTGAGCGGGTGACCAATCATAGGGGTGTAAGAGAACTTGATAGACAAGGATCAGAAAGCGAGAAGGATATTCATATTTGCTTATATTATTTGCTATATAAATAAAATTGTCAAAAACTGGACAAAATTGTATTACAAATAGTATATAAATATATTAATACATTTTAATACAAAACTTCCTGTGCTGTCAAGAAAATATAAAACTGTGTATAGAAAGCATCGTCAATGCACCGTGATGCACCGAGATATCGAATTGAACCGAATCGATGGCATGATAATCGTAACCGAACCGAACCGTGAGACCAGTGTAGGTTCACAGCTCTAATTATCAGCCATTTTGTTTCCTTTTCGCAACACACTGATTGCTCTGGTCCAAACTAGTTGAAACACACTAAAATGCAGTCATGTGACAACATCCACATCACTTGTTGGTCAGATGTATCCTATTTATTTGAATTAACATGCGGTAAACTACATATGAAACTCCAAGATGCGTGTATGGAGCGAAATTGTATCCTTGTAATAGCTAAATTGTATCCTTGGTCATCGTAAATTATATAGTTTCTATGTATTACTTCAGACAAACTATACATTTCGAGAATGTATAGAAAAACAATGTTTAAATAAATTAATTCACTGAAAATGGCAAAGGCATATTGTCAATTCAGGAGTTGTCAAGCTACTATGTAGCTATGTTGCTAAAGCTCTGTCAACAAATACTTGCCCTCATTCCATAATGCACGGCGCAGCTGACTTTGGCAGTCATTTTAGTCCAAAAATGTGCAATACTTTTTGCAGTTGCATCTCTTTAAGTTTGATGTTGTGACCCCAAACAAACCACTCCAATGTTCATTTAAAAAAACATCCTCAATCAGGTTTTTGGAACACTTGTTTGTTCTGCTTTTGGTGCACATTCGAGTGTGATTGATCCCTTTCATACATCACTATTGGATCAAAAGCTGAGCTGCTCATGTTTTCATAAGCTCACAGAAAAACTTTTTTTACTTAAACAAAGTTACTATATTGTAATTTTTCATATTTACCATGTCAGTATATAAGCGAGGAATCCAATCATAGCACTTAAACATAAAAACTAAATCAGATTTTCACGTAATGTCCACTTTAACACAAAAATCCATTTGCAAATCATTTAGCTTACATAATATGATGTATTTCCAAGTGAAACAGGATGTTCAACGAGGGAAGAAAAATAGATAAGCTTCCCTGTACAACAATGGAGTCGTATTTCTGTCATTCAGGTTTAGAAATACGTCTTTTCTCATTGAAATGAGTCAGGGATGAAGTGTAATACCACTCTTGAATCGGCTTTGTAATGACACATTGATATTCCGCATGACATTTGTGCATCCAAAACAAAATCAATTCCAAAGGTTATCACGAAAATCACTCTGAATCTGCGCTTATCACAACACATTGAGCTGCGCGCTATTATCTGTCTCTTTGTGTGCCCGTAGGTGGTCTCTGAACGGCACATTGATTAATCTCAGCACTGATTCCCGCCGGCGACTATCTGGGGGGAATTTGGTCATTAGGAGTCTGGACCGGGCCCAGGATGGAGGAATATACCAGTGCACTGCCTTCAACCCACACGGAGCGATTCTCAGCAGAAGAGCCAGCCTTCAGTTTGCATGTGAGTCACTGACTGTGTGTTAGCATGCTATATTAGCGCTGCAGCCACTCGATACAGGGTGACAGGTGTTAGAGTGGATGCTGCCAATACTGGGCCGGCTCAGAGAAATGACTTATCAACACCTTAACAGAGCTAATGCAAACATGATTATGGCTCCTGCTGGGAACTTAATGATTTTAAAGACAAATTGTTGTGTTGTTTATTGTATTCATGGCTCAAGCACACGTATATTTGTTGTGTGTTTGTATAGATGATGAAACATGAATGATTTTGACATGTGTATGAGGAAAGTGTGTGTGTGTGTGTGTGTATTTAGTGCTCAACAAATATGAGTAAACCACTCAAAGATTTCCCTTTTAAATTAATTTTTTCTATAGGATGCTTTATAATATTATATCTGTGCATATACATTAGATTAGTCAGTACTGAAATCAAATCTGGAGCTAATTTAACAAAATAACTTATGATAACGATCTGTTATATATTAGAAAATCAAGACAAACAAAAAATGTAAACAAAAATGTGGTTGAAGTTGTGTAGTTTGTTGTTTTTTTCCCCAATATTTCGCATTAATTTAAATGTATTACTGTACATTTCTGTTTCTAAGGATGTTTGGTGACTAAAGCCCTGCTCACACTGTAAGATTTTAGCCAAGATTTTGTCATCTGAGACAAATTTGGGAAATTCTGAACGATTCTTGACATCCTAGGCTAAAACTGGTCTTAGCCTTAGCCTGGTCTTAGTGGTCTTTGATTGTTGGTTTGACATGTTCAGACAGCCGCTTTGTGCCCGTTGCGATCGGATTTTCCCTCCAATGAAGTTCTGGCAGTGTCAGAAGATTTCAGACACTTTCCTGCAGTGTGACAACAGCTGCGATAAGCGTCAATCCAAGAACCAATGGGAGCTCCGAATTTGATGATGGCATTCATGCGACAATTCAAATGACCGCGGGGAAATGTCAAAACTGTTTTTTTTTTCTTCCTGGTTTTGTCATTGAGGCATGCTGTGTGCAAAATTGCAGCTACATATTGTTTATGTTTATATATATATATGTATGTGTGTATGTATGTATGTATGTATGTATGTATATATATATATATATATATATATATATATATATATATATATATATATATATATCTTGTCAGCCATATTTAGAACACAAATAATTTAGATGACATGTTAAAGTACTATACTTCACAGTGTAGCACTGAAATACTAATACATTTTCACTTCGCCACAATCATGTTTACCCAAGTTTTTAATTACCTAAAATGTAGTACAGTTTATTTTAATAAACTCTTTTCACAAGACTGTTATGAGGCGTGTTATGGTGCATTTATGTATGTATTATATTATCTTTGCGTCAATTTACAAAAAAAAATAAATAAATCAGCTAGTATGCAAGGTGTTTGTAATGCAGCGTCTATGGGGCTAAGAGTAAATTTGTTATTCTCTCCTCTGGCTGCCGTCATCAGTCTCACACAATTTTTTTTTCCTTTTTCTAAAAGTCTTGATAACGCCATTGTGGCTTTCTCTTTTATTATTTCAGCAAATAGGATTTTAAACAAATTAATTTGTTGTACTCTCCTATTCACTGCACTCAAAGTTTACCCAGCTATGACGATGTCCACTACCGAGAAACCCAGAAATGTGAAAAGGGTCTATACATTTTTTAAGCCAAGTTTATTTATAAACTAATTTCGAAAGGATCAAGTGCTTATGATTGTCCACGGCTGGTCCCGCATTAGCTAACACATGATTCACCAATCAGACGATTCCTAAGTCTCCATAACTAACCAGCGTTCTTCATTTTGAAGAATCCCCCTCTTCCACCCCTATTTCTCATCCCTTCACTGGTTCAAGTCCTTACCAGGCCAGTCGATTTTTCTGTGTTGAGTATACATGTTCTCCCCATGCTCGTGTGGGTTTCTCCCAGGTTCCCTGGTTTCCTCCCACTGTCTGACATGCAACATAAATGAATTGACTAAACCAAGTTGGCACCATAGATGAGCTCTTAGTCAGCAGTATTTCTCTTCATAGCAATCCCTAATTTGTTATTATTCATAAATAAGCAAGGGAGTTATTGAGATCTACCTGAGCTCAAACTCCCCTCTCGCCCTGCAAACGGGAGGAAGCCCCATTCTTCAAGGATCTTCCGATCTCAGGGCTCTCTTCTGGGACAGCATGCCAAACACACTTTATTATCAATCATCAGCTAAGTGTGAACTGTTGAAATATACTTTAATAAGAACAGATAAGAAACTAAGTCATTTTTACATGCGTTTTTTTGTCTGAATATTAATAATTTCACCCATATTTCTATTTTTTTTCATTTGAAATGGCTTGATTTGATATGCTACTAACGTAAATAAAATTATATAAAAGTACACAAAAATGTCCCATCTAAATATTTAACATTTTAATAATTTTACTGTCATACAACCAACATATATTCAAAAGTAAAAATGTATTTAAACTGTTTTATGGCTTTTAACAAATTATTTGTCTTCTGGACAAAGAGATAAAACAACATGAATTCATTCATTTTTCTTCAGCCTAGTCCCTTATTTATCAGGGGTCGCTACATCAGAATGAACCGCCAACTATTCCGGCATATGTTTCACACAGAGGATGCCCTTCCAGTCGCAACCCAGTACTGGGAAAGAACCATACACACTCGCGTTCACACACACACACACACACACACACACTCGTATATTATGGCCAATTTAGTTAATCCAATTCACCTACATCTCATGTATTTGGACTGTGGAGGAAACCCACACCAACATGAGGAGAACATGCAAACTTCACACAGAAATGCCAACTGGCCAAGCTGGGACTTGAAACAGCTCTTCTTGCTGTGAGGCGACTGCTAACCACTGAGCTACTCTGCCGCCTGATAAAAAAGCAACCAGTTACTAATAATCCATTCTGAAAATGATCAACGGATATGATATTATTAAACAGTCAGTTTGCTCTGCTGTCACACCATTTTACAGCAGTGAATAATACTTTTTAATGGACAAACCACATCAGAAAAACAGCAGAGGTCACAGTGTGAGCAGTGCTGGAAAAATGCACACTCCATGGGGATGCGTCATGTTAAGTGTTACATTAAGCGCTTTAACTCTTTTAGTGTATAGTTTATTGTGGCTTGCCATGTCAAGTGCTTCAGCAGATGCATGTGTTGTTTAGTGCATTTTTAGATCAGTGAACACTATACATTGTTTTACATGTAGATCTACATTTCATCCTGCTACAGTTTGCTAAAAGGTGCAAATATCATTATTGCAGTTCAACTGTTCACCCAAAATTTGTATTTTCTCATGACTTTATTTCTGTTATACAAAACAAGTTTTTTTTTTCCTGAAGAACATTAGAAAGTGGTAGCCACTGACTTCCATATTAGGAAAAAATACAGACCACCGGTTTCCAATATTATTAAAAATACCTGTTTTTGCCTGTACTGTATGTTCAACAGAAGAAACAGGTTTAGAACAACTGGAGTGTGAGTAAATCATTCATTCATTTCCTTTGGCTTAGTTCCTTTATTCATTAGGGGTTGCCACAGCAGAATGAACCACCAACTTATCCAGCATATGTTTTACACAGTGGATGCCCTTCCAGCTGCAACACAGTACTGAGAAACACCCATTTAGTTTGTTCAATTCACCAGTAGCGCATGTCTTTGGACTGTGGGACAGGCAGAACATCCCTGCTGAAAAATCCAGCTTAAAACAGCCTAAAAAGGTTAGCTGGTTTAAGCTAGTTGATCAGCCTGGTTTTAAAGGGGTTTTGGCCATTTCCAGACTGGTTTCCAGGGGGTTGACCAGCTAAAACCAGCTTGACCAGCCAAAACCAGCTATGTCCAGCTTAAACCAGGCAGGTCAAGCTGGTTTTAGCTAGTTTAAGCTGGTCATTTTCCAGCCTGACCAGCTAAGACCAGGCTGGAAATGGCTGGAAACCAGCCTGGAAATGGCCAAAACCCCTCTAAAACTAGGCTGGTCGACCAGCTAAAACCAGCCAACCAGCTTAGGCTGGTTTAAGCTGTTTTTTTCAGCAGGGATGCAAACAGGCAGAACATGCAAACTCCACACAGAAATGCCAACTGACCCAGCCGGGACTCGAACCAGCAACTTTCTTGCTGTGAGGCGACAGTGCTCATCAGGGGCATCGCTAGACCCCATTTACTGGGGCACGTGCTCCAGTAACAATCACCAATGCCACAGTAAATGCTTTGAGATATGATTTATTTTATTTGCAAGTGTTTTTATTAAGAGAAAAAAGACGTTATTCTTTATGTGCAACCGAACCAACGCTGGTAAAAGCAATGTAGTTTAATAATAAAAAAACTGACGCATGCGCGCAGAAAACCATACTTGCACGCCTCACAGCTCCTGCTAACGCGCTGCTCTGCTTCCAGTTTGTATCCCATACATAGACACTGAAAAAGTATGCGCTGCTCATACTTAGTCAAACCGGCGTAACAACCTTTTATGTGGAGGTGTCGACATCCAGTGAGTTTTGCAAGTTGATAAAACTAAAGTTTAAAGGTGCAGTATGTAAGTTTGACACCCAGTGGTTGAACTAGGTATTGCACTCCTGGATCAAAATAAATGCAAGCCAGATGGATGACAGATTGAGTACAGGAGCGAGTGATTTAAACTGTGTTCTGAAAAAAGCAACGACATGCGATAGAAGTAATATTTTCCATATTAAAAGGAGTTTTAGTTCTAACCAACACCTTAAATTGATATATTAGAAACAACTTCTATTTCTCACAGCTGAACATGTGAAACCTATGGCAGTGATCACCTCAGATTAACCTTGCGTGTTTTATTCAGTGTTAAATGCTAACAATGTGAGTTTGAATAGATTCTAAACCTTACTGTTTCATGAGTGAGTGCATATTCTGTGCTTCTGCAAGGCTGTATTTAAATTAAAATATAAATCTATATATATATATATATATATATATATATATATATATATAAATCGTATTTACCATATTACGTAGCCTACTATGTTAGGTTTGCAATCTGACACAATGACACAAATAATAAAAATAAAGCTTCTTTATTTTGGTCTCTTGTCAAGACAAGATCTAAAACAGATCTAAAAGAGTGGGGATTAATCCAAAGTACGTTTGGATAACTCTTATTTTAATCTATGATCTTATTTTCTCTCAGATTTCACTCCCGGAGCATTTGACATCATCTACCTCACTTAGGACATGCGTTAGGGCTTCCCCTACCGTAGTACGCCTGAAACAAGGATTGCCGTAAAACTCATCAGTGGCAGGGAATTGTTTTCTCTCGTTAATTACAGGGAAAGAGTTTAACAAAATAATTTAGCAATTTGATGCACATCATAATACCAGCCATACATGTAAAGCACAAATGATATCCTTTAATTTGGTCACATCCAGCAGTCGTCATTCGTGAACCAATCTCCATCTGTTTGTTCTATTGCTCCGTTTATTAGATGTTTGCTCACACTTTATTTTGCAGTCTGAAGTGCGTCAAATGCACAAACACTCAATCCACAGGATGTTTAAACCAGGCTTAATCCCATCTTTGCTTTGACTTCACATGTAAATCACTCGTGCTTCATCCGCATCTGCTTACTGCACAGGGTGAACGTTTGCTCTTCCTGCGTCATTTAAAGAAACATCTAGAGATGTTGAGCAGCCTGAACCTTCTCATCAGTTCAACGACAGTGCTATCAGGACACCTGCTGACCAAAGCTCAAATAAGAGAGGGGGTTAAAAGAAAAGAAAGGCTAGAAGGAAAAGAAAGGAAGAGATCATTCTAATGCTTTGATGCTGAATCTTCAAGTGATCTCCTCAGCTCATTGTTTTCTCCACCAGCATCACTTCTCTTCCAGAGATAATAAACCACTTGAGCTTTCTCACCTGGTGGACAACAGTGAGGTCAGAGTGAAGCGAGTTCACAGCTAACAAACAGAGCGACCAGGATGGGTTTACACAAAGAAAGAAAAGATAAGAAAACTTCTGGCAGGCTATGAAGCAGAGAATGGAGTTCAGATTCTTCGAGTGACTCCCTCACATTTTGTTTTATCCTCCAGCAGCACTCTGAGAGGTATCCAGAGATGAGTAATATCCTGAGCCTTCTGACCTGGTCAATGGCAGTGAGGTCAGAGCACCTGCCAGCCAGAACAGCCAGGATGAGTTGAGACAGAGATGGAAAAGTACAAGAGATGTCTTACAACCAAGACTCGCA
Organism: Danio tinwini; assembly: GCA_903798205.1. Taxonomy (NCBI): domain Eukaryota; kingdom Metazoa; phylum Chordata; class Actinopteri; order Cypriniformes; family Danionidae; genus Danio; species Danio tinwini. The sequence continues at coordinate 853,037 of CAIGQZ010032498.1, forward strand.
AAATACGCTAAGACCTAAAGTCTATCTGCACTGTAAAAAGCTATTGGTTGGCTTTACCTAATAAAAAGAGTAAACTGTTGCATTATAATATAATAATAGGGTAAACAAACTATGCGCATAATTCTAAAAGTTAAGTCAATGGGTTTACTGACTTTTTGAAAGGGCACCTATCCCCTTTTCAAGATTTAATAAGTATTTTGTGTCTCCAGAATGTGTCTGTAAAGTTTCAGTTCAAAATATCTATCAGATTTGTATTATACCTTTTTAAATCTGGGAAATTTGAGCTGTTAAAACATTGCAGCTGTTTTTGTTGCCTGTAAAAATGAGCTGGTTCTCCTCGCCCACCGTTCCCACATGCATTTCAGAGATCTAATGTGTGTAGTCTTCACATAGATAAACAGCACAGTGACAGACAAGAATGAAGCAGATCTCCCTTACTGCAGTAAGAACTTTCCCTACTGTTATTTGATATATTTGTTGTGGAGTTCATTCAAGCCTTTCTGCAACGATGAGTCACACACAGTGTTGTTATAAAGTTTGTGTGCACACACACACACACACACACGTTTAGCTTTGCACTGTTTCTGTATGGCAAATGTGACAGGATACACATTAATATACACTGATGTATGGATGTCCGTTATGCTAATGTACCTTAACATAACCTGAGTCCACAAACCGGCATTGAAGCGTCTTCTTTTTATAATTGTACTGACACTATGCAGCTGTGTTGATGAATTACATAGCCATTTTACTGTCTTTATTACAAACATGCACTGTTTTAGAAACATTTTAAACTTGTAAAACTCCTTATTCAGCTGCAGATGATCACAGAGAGCTGAACAGATCTTTTAATCCTGGTTGCTTTGCACACGTCCTGTCTTGTTGATATGATTTTACGCGTTACTACAGAGGGAAGCCATTTTCAAGTTCTGCTCAAGCTTGTACATATTGTAAATAGGGTTAAAACAATTCATAAAATTTATTTCAGACCAAAACAGAATGTGAGATGAATTGGTAAAATTTTTTCTTAAAAAAGTTTTTTTTTATTGTGTCTGGAGTTATACTGGCAAAGTTTAGGTGCACTTGGGATCAAGAGAGGACACCGAAGCTGCATTCACAATGCTCAAATCAGAATTTGTTCTTGTATATGATTTTTTTTATTGCATAGCTATTCGCGTTGTTGTTTTAAATGTGACCAGATTTTCAGTGTCAATCATGGTCCAGAACATGTGCAAAAATACAACAACATTCGCGTATACTTTCGAATTATGTGCAGAAAGTGTATGCTGTATGGATGTGAATAAAGCACATTGTCAGATTGTTTAATATGATGTTTTCTTGCAGGTTTCGCAGACAACAGCGTGCGTGTATTATGAAATATGAATGGTTGTTTTGCAAATACTAGTGTATATTTCCTTTCCTTATGTTCCAAATGACAAATTTACACTAAATTGTGTATCCCTTTAATGCATGTAAACTACTATGATGTAAAAACAACATCAAATTAACATGGTGTTAAATGTGATTTTAACATCAAGGTATGTCAATATTGGGTAACACTTTAGTTTAGGTCACAGTTCATGGTATAAACAAGCCATTAACTAACATTTTAGCTTAATAAACTGCTAATTAGCTGTTTATTAATAGTTATTAAGGTAGAAGTTGGGTTTACCTTATTAGGCATGCAGAACAAGATCATACTTTATAACTACTGAACAGGTAATATAATCTTAATAATACTCAGGTAATAAGCCAGTATTTAAAAGCATGAATTATGACCTAAACTAAAGTGTTACCCACGATTTTCTTTGCATAGCTGTTTACGTTGTTTTAAATGTGGCTTTAAGTTGCAGTTTGAGCTGTTCACACTGTCGTGGCAAAAACAGATATGAGGCACATATGAACAAAAAAAAAACACTTGTCACATGCAAGTCATTATATAACCTTCACTGTCACCATATCAGTTGAACATTTATTGGAGATTTTGGACAAATGTGTTACACAGTCATCATCATCAAAATTCAAACTATATCTTGTGGGAAAAAAATAGTGCTATATCCCCTCTGTAGAGCTTCAGAGACTTGTAGAATCAATGCTAAAGCACATTGAAGCTGCTCTTATGCCAATTGTTGACACCTTATGCTGGTTTTCCCTTTAACTTGTCACCCATCTCTTGCATTTGACAGTTGTATCTGTGAATGTAAATTCACACTAAAACTATTTTTATTTTGCATAAAGTGAGTCACAGTTAAACTTCAGAGTTTGTGTGCATGTCAAAGCAGATGGAGCGCAATAGAGAGGGAGTGCAAATCATTTTGAGCATAAAACATGCATTATTGATGATGATGATGAACAAGGTCAATATTGTGGAAATACAGTGCACGGCCAACAAACGTTTTTGGAATTCCACAAGCAAATACTTGAAAGCAATTTTTTGGCTTGTTATGTTTTACAACAATGTTTTAACCCTGGCTTATGAAGTATGTAACTTTTTCTTCTTAACAATCATGTCAGATGTATCCCATGGTCTTATTCCAACATTACAATGGCTAATTTCAACAAGCTGAAAAAATATATGAAAAAAATAATTCTCACATGGCTCATTAACATGTTGACCAAGCCCAGCCTCATTGGAAATACATGCAGCAGCGTACATTTTTGCCAAATTATTGCCATAAGTACTTTGCCAATACTTTTTAGTGTACATTTCATTGCACGTTTGGGATGACAGATCTACTAGACACTGCTGTCTACCTATTTGCAAATCTGAAATACGTTCTTTAGTCTCCGTTTTGTTGCACGCTGAGATGACAGATCCACTAGAGGGCGCTGTCTACATTTTTTTTGCAAATCTGAAATGCGTTACTTAGTGTACGTTTTGTTGCATGTTTGAGATGACGGATCCACTAGAGGGTGCTGTCTACATTATGGGCAAAGCTGAAACGCGTTACTTAATTTATGTTTCATTGCATATTTAAGATGACAAATCCACTAAGGGGTGCTGTCTACATTTTTGCAAATCTGAAATATATGACTTGGTGTATGTTTTGTTGTACATTTGAGATGACAGATCCACATTGTCTGCTGTCTACATTTTTGCGAATCTGAAATGCTTTCTTAAGGGTACGTTTTGTTGCACATTTTTGATGACAGACCCACTAGAGCGCGCTGTTTACATTTTGGCAAATCTGGAATGCATTTTTTAATGTAAGTTTTGTTGCTTGTTTGAGATGACGGATCCACTAGAGGGTCCTGCCAACATTTTGGGCAAAACTGAAATGCGTTACTTAGTGTATGTTTCGTTGCATGTTTAAGATGTCAAATCCAGTTAAAGGGCACTGTTTACATTTTTGTAAATCTGAAATACATTTCTTAGTGTATGTTTTGTGGCAAGTTTGAGATGACAGATCCACTAGAGGGCACACAAAATTTTAGCAAATCTGAAATCGGTTCCCTAGTGTATGTTTTGTTGCATGTTTGAGATGACAGATCCACTATAGGGCACTCTACATTTTTGCAAATCTAAAGTACATTCCTTAGTGTATGTTTTGTTGCACGTTTGAGACGACAGATCCACTAGAGGGCACTCTAATGGTCCTTTCCACTGAGTGGTACAGTTCGGTACGCTTTTATGGCCATTTCCACTGTCAAAAGATGTACCGAACTGAACCGTACCGTACCCCTTTTTCGGCACCCTTTCGAAAGGGTACCAAACACAAGAAAGGGTACCAAAAGGCTAAACTAGATGCGCAGCTGAATGCTACTGGTTTACAGAGATACGTCACAAGCTCACGCAACAAGCCAGAATGAAAACAAAGAAGCCGCCATGTTTTCATAGACAGCCGAGAGACTATATATACATATGATAACATATAATAACGAGCCCTGTTCGATTCGGGGTTTAAACAAACCTTGTCGTCGTCTTGACGAACAACCACAAAACCAAAAAGAAAAGCAGATTTTACCCTGTGCCCTGTAGTTTTTTACGAGCCAGTCTGAAGTGCGAGCGGTTTCGCTTTCTTGCTTGCGCTCGCTGCGCATCTATATTTAAAGTAACAAACTTCTTGAGCTGATGATAATAACGTTCGCTTGATTATTGACGTGCTTTTGAAACCTCATCCTGTCAGAAACTGACAAACGCGAGAGTGGCGCGCGAAAAAAACAAAAGGAGAAGCCGGAAAAAAAGGAGCACATTATTTTTTCAGCAAACATGAACAAACTGCCATGTTTATCACCTTTTGGACTATTATGAACTCGGAATGATGGAATTACTTTCTAACAAAAGGCTACATGTGCTGCTGAAGATTAAAGACACATTTAATCATGAGAGGTTTGCACTGACTGGGCTCTATTTCATGTTGTTTTGAACCTAAATAAGGACTAAATGTATGCTGTGTGTAGTTTTTTTGTAAGTGATAACATATCGGAGACTGTAAGGGTCAGTATGTGTTTATATATGTTGCATTTATTTATTTATTTTATATAATTGCAGACGTTACAGTAGGCTATTTCGCACTGTCATTGATCTGCTCAAGTCATGTTCATAGAAAAGTTAGTAATAAACATTTATACACAAGTATTTATGTGTGTAAAGCATCTGTTTTGTGAAAAGTGCTTCTCCTATGATATGTAAGCAACCCGTACAGCTTTACTTTAGACATTTTCTTGAGTGAAAATGACATTGACTGCAACTTTCTGTCGTACACCACGCCCACCAAAAGAGTACCATTGGTACCCTTTTAGCAGTGGAAATGCAAGCCTGATAAAAGTGACCAATACCATACCGTACTATACCAGTAAGTGGAAACGAGCCATAAATATTTGCAAATCTGAAATGCGTTCCTTGGTGTATGTTTTGTTGTACATTTGAGATGACAGATTCACTAGATTCGCTGTGTGCAGTTTTTGCAAATCTGAAAAGTGTATGTTTTGTTGTACGTTTCAGAAACACATCATTGTACTCGTCCACGTGAAGATGGGGCTTCTCACAAATCACTTATTTGTGCAAAGTACTATACGAAAATAAAAATGTATTTGTCGATAATATATCCCTGTAAATATCATTAATGTGAAAAGGAACAAAAGTCGTTGGTGTCTTACTGTATTCATTTTACCTAGAATCTGCTTTCAAACATATTTTATGCAGTTTTTTTGCTGTTTGACAAAAATATAGGCTGAATTTACAGTGAGCCTGTGTGTGGAATACAACAATAAATGCTTCTGGGATGTGCTGGAGTAAACAGCTTCTGCTACTACAGACTTGTTTTTATTGTCAGGTTTAGATAGCAAGTTTTGCATCAAATTTAGCTTTGGTTATGGTATGGAATGATCATGAAATTGTTTTAACAACCTTATACTGTCACAGTTTATTTGCATTAAGAGTTGCATTTAACAAAACAAGATCTTTATATTGATAATAGGAGCATTTCTTGTGTCTGAGCACTGTGTTTTCAGCATTTCAAAAAAAAAAAATA
>CAIGQZ010032498.1:868419-878819 GCA_903798205.1 Danio tinwini
ATATATATATATATATATATATATATATATATGATTAAAGCATCACTAACTCACAGCCCTGCTAGAGTAATATTAAATATAAAAAATTAACTTGTCAAACTAAATAGTTTTAATGAAACATGTCTAGTTGAACTAGCAGCAAAAGAGTTTTTATTTATTTATTTGTTCGTTTATGACCTGGTGGATTTCCAATGATGGAACTAACTGATTTATTTATTTATTTTTTGTTTGTTTGTTTGTTTGTTTGTTTTTTGTTTGTTTGTTTTTAATAAACCTAGAATGTAGATCATTTACAACGGCAGGGTTTAATTTGGTTCATTTTCACATTTGGCTAATTTTAATAACTTTTGGCATAAACCCAACTTAAGATTGTAAGTTTATTTATTTATTGCCTTTGAAATATGAAATATATTATTTATATAATGTGCTTAGTTAACCTAATTAACCAATTTAAGCATTTAAATTGTCATTTTAGTTAAATACTATTCATTCATTTTCCTTCGGCTTAGTCCCTTTATGTATCAGGGGTCGCCACCGCGGAATGAACCACCAACTTATGCAGCATATGTTTTATGCAGCGGATGCCCTTCTATCTGCAACCCAGTACTGGGATACACCCATACACTCATTGATTCACACACATACACTACATCCAGTTTAGTTTATTCAATTCACCTATAGCGCATGTCTTTGAACTAAGTTAAATCTAAACGTCCTATTGCACCATATGGTGATGAATACTGTACATCTCCAAAACCTGACAGATGGACAAATCTAAACTTGTTTTTATTAAAACAAATATAAATATGTATATAATAAATAATACTGCTAATAATAATAACATTATACAAATGCAAATTGTCATAAAAAAAAAACCCCGAGATGAGGCATGGAGGCAGTGGTTTTAATATTTATGTAGAAAATAATACATTTTGTAAAAAAAAAATATTTATTTTTTTTATATGTAAATATATTTTTGTATTGCTGTTCATCCTGTGTGTATTAAGCAATGTGTAAGCATTTGAACCCACATAGGTGCATAACTAACGCGCTTTGCGCAGGAGTTTAGACTAGCTTTCAGTTGGTCAATGGCGTCTTCTATTCCAGTTCTTCAAAATAGCAATGTGCCAACAATGCGCTTCAACACATCTTCTTTTTAGACCAGCACACCTATGAGTCCACAAAGTGGCAAAGTTTGTTATTTAAACATTGTGGCACAAAGCATTAAAGTTAGGGTTGCGATGGTCTGAATATAGCAACAAATCGCGCTAAACACATCTTGCGCTTTATTGCACCTTATTGTTTATGATAGGGCCCCTAGTATCTTGCAATTTAACTAGTAACATATTATAGACTGTCATCAAGGCAAATACTAAATAAATTAATTATTTGAAATTAGCTATGTGTAAAAAAAGTGTTGAAAACACTTCTCTCCATTAAACAGTACTTGGGAAATTGTTAGGAAACATTTGACAAAGATTTAAAATTAGTGCACCAACATACAATAAAAAAATGACTAGTTTAAATGGGGGAGAAAACTTTAAAAGTGCTACAGTACAAATCTGTAAACTGCTAAACAATACGTTTCCTTAATATATAGGGTTAATAACTAAATTGACTTTCCCAGAATTCCCTTCATGGCACTTCAATTGTTATGACTTTGTTGACATTACTATGGTTCTTTTAAATACGTAAATGTATGATGTGTAAATTTTTGTACCTTAAAACACTGGTGTATAATACTGTAAGTCAATAAAATACGGTAGTTTATCGTAATATTTAGAAAATTATTTTACGGCTTCTACCATATTTTTAATGTGTAGGTTAAGGGTGGGCAATTCATTTTTCCAAGGGGCCACATTAGACTCTGGGGCAGGTTTAAAGGGCCAGACCAATACAGTTAATTTGTTTAAAAAAAAAAAAAAACTTTCTGTGAAACTATTCAACAAACATTCATAAAAACTCTAACGTTTAAAAAATAATCAATTTTACACAAAAAATATTTTAAATCACAATATCAACTCATACAGTTACTCGTACTAGATACAGTAAGCGGAAGAAAATGAATGAATGAAAGAACTTGCATGCCTTTCTCTACTATTAAATGTGTGTGTGTTTTATTTAATACATTTGAGGTTTGTTTTCATCAGCTCACAATTGCAATAACTATTATATTGAATTACTATTGCAATAATTGGTATAATTAGTATCCCAGTATTGCAATATAATACTCTTGATTACTTTATTGAATGCACTGAATAATTTAAATTTAATATTGGTTAAGATCTCCTGTCTTTTTATATAGACTTCAAATGTAGCACTATTTATTTGAACAATTGAAAGCAACACTAAGAACACTTTCTCTGGTGTCAAGATGACGGCACGCTATCCACGCAAATGTCTGTTTTAACATAATGAGATGGTGTAAATTAGTTTTAGACAGTGCATTTAAGAGCCAGAGCTTCATAGGCAAAACAGCTTTCTCTCCAAGAATTGCTTTCACAGTCCTAAATATACTTTGCTATAAAGCAAACATAAACAATGGCTGGATAAAATATTTACCAACACTGTAGAAACTTCAGCAAACACCACACCTCTCCAATGTTGTGCCAGACTACAGATTGGTATAAATTATTTGTTGTCTTAGTTTTAGCGGCTCGTTTTCAAGGAAAGCAGCTATTCACCTACTAACACTCTGTCGTATCTACTCTATAGTAGGACTGTGCAAAATGTATGTGATATATATCAAAATAAAAAATGTCATATTATGCTATGTTGTTTATTTTGTGGTGTCACAAAATACATTGTTTTCAGTAATCTATATATTTTAGACAGACAGCATGCTGACAAACAGCATTGTGAGAAGGTTGTACAATTTATATATTGTAGTCATGTAGCCAATATATACAGTGGTGTGAAAAAGTGTTTCCCCTTTACTATTTTTTCACACTTTAATATTTCAGATAATCTTCTGTCTCATCATTCCACAGAGTATTCTGCCCAAAGTTATGGCATCTTCAAGATGTTTTTTTGACAAAACTGAGACAAGACTTTAAGTCCTTTAGTTCAGCAGTGGCTTTTGTCTTGGAACTGCCATGAAAAGCATATTTGCCCAGTCTCTTTCTTATGGTGGAGTCATAGAAACTCACTCAACTGAGAGCTGCAGTTTTTTTTGTTTTTTTTAATGTTATTGTGGGGTCTTTTGTGACCTCTTGGATAAGTGGTCACTTCTGGATAGGTTCTCCACTGTTCGACTGTTCTAACAAAATTTCTCATTTGTAGATAATAGCTCTCACTGGGCTTTACTGCAGTCCCAAAGCTTTAGAAATGGCTTTATGGCCTTTTCCAGACTGGTACATCTCAATTATTTTTTTTCTCGTTTGTTTTTGAATTTCTTTGGATTTTGGCATGATGTCTAGCTTTTGAGGATTTTTTGGTCTACACTCTCAGAACAAAAGGTACACGGTGGAACAAATAATGTTCCCTAAGCAACAGTTTTGTACCTTTGTAAAAGTTGTACCTTATATGGTACAGAAAAGACCTTTTAGGATACTATTCTGTACCTTTTATGCTACAATTGAAAAGAAGGTACGTAATTGTTCTCATAAATAGGTACATACTGTAAGTGTTAGACAACTCCTTTATTACAATATCTATGAAAATAAATAGGCGCAGTAGGTAGTGCTGTTGCCTTACAGCAAGAAGGTCGCTGGTTCGAACCTCGGCTGGCTCAGTTGGCGTTTCTGTGTGGAGTTTGCATGTTCTCCCTGCGTTCGTGTGGGTTTCCTCCGGGTTCTCCGGTTTCCCCCACAGTCCGAAGACATGTGGTACAGGTGAATTGGGTAGGCTAAATTGTCCATAGTGTATGTGTGTGAATGAGTGTGCATGGATGCATCCCCAGAGATGGGTTGCGGCTGAAAGGGCATCCGCTGCGTAAAACGTGCTGGATTAGTTGGCGGTTCATTCCGCTGTGGCGACCCTGGATTATTAAAGGGACTAAGCCGAAAAGAAAATGAATGAATGAATGAAAATAAATGGAAAAGCAAAGTAATTTTATGAATAATTTTCATATTAAAACATCATCATTTAAAAGCACGTTTAAAAAAAGTTCTATAAAACAAATCAATTGGTAAAACAAAACTATAGATATTGTAAACTAAACATTTAAGGCATTTTTAATAAAAACTTGGTAAGCATTTTCTAATAATTACATTTTCATTATTGATATCTGCACCTTTTGGCGTTTGCTTTCCACTACGCACATGAGCTGGCAAAAGTCCTGCATATGCAGTGTTCATGCAGACATTTTAGTATTGTAAAACCACTCAAACATTGAGCATATCTCGTTACAATACTTTTGCATAATTATATTTCTATTTAAAATTAAGCAAATTAAATTACGTTTTTAGTGATTACAAAGGCATTGTGTGAAAATTTGAGAAAAAATGTTTTATATTGTACATGGGAGAATGCATTTCTGTAACATTTTTGTGAAAAGTGTGAAATGTTTAGCAATAAATAGATCTTTTGATATATGTTAAAGAATGTTTTATTCTTTATTGTTAATGGAAAAGGTGCATTTACACAAAAATAAACTTATTTTAAAAACATTGTTTAAAATGTATTTAATGTTTTATATTTAATGAAAATAAATTGAGGCATTTTGGAAATAAATGCTTTTAAATAGTTCTTGAAGGAACACATTTGATGCTGTTAAGGTACAAAGTGTCTTGTCACTGTAGTGGTGCCTTCATGGATCAGATTTGTACCTTTTATGAATGTACAATATTGTATCTGCAAGTTTTAAAAACCAAAGGTGTATTTTGGATTCCCATGGTACAAATCATATCCTTAAAGGTACAAACTGCAATAGTACAACTTTGTTTCTTTGTCTTAAGGTGCAATTCTGTTCGATATAAAGGTACTGCCCCAGTGGCAAGGGTTTTTACCTTCTTTGGTACAACATTTTACCATTTTTTGAGTGTGTACTTCACTTTAAGTGATTTCTTGATTGGAAACAGCTGTGGCAGTAATCAGGCCTGGGTGTGGCTATTGAGTAATTGACCTCAGAACTACTAACTGCAGAACTGCATGATGTGTTTACTTGTGCTATCTTTGACTAATATTTCAATTTGTTTAATGATGTGAAACTTGGGCGTCACTGTGGTGCCGTGGGTAGCACGGTCGCCTTACAGCAAGAAGGTCTCTGGTTCGAGCGTCGGCTGGGTCATTTGGCATATCTGTGTAGAGTTTGCATGTTCTCCCCGTGTTCGCGTAGGTTTCCTCCGGGTGCTTCGGTTTCCCACACAAGTCCAAAGACATGTGATATGGGTAAATTGGGTAAGCTAAATTGGCCGTAATGTATGTGTGTGAATGAGTGTGTATGGATGTTTGCCAGTGATAGGTTGCAGCTGGAAGGGCATCCTCTGTGTAAAACATATGCTGGAAAAGTTGGCGGTTCATATCGCTGTGACAACCCGAGATTAATAAAGGGACTAAGAAAATAAGTAAGGGGGCAAACATTTTTTCACACCACTGTATAGATTAAAAATTGATGGAACTTTCGAAAATGGAACTGCATTGTGATTTATATTGTTATAAGGATATGGGATTGCTTATATCGTAATATGATATTTTTGTCATAAAGCTCTGCCCTACTATATAGTATAATGTTTTCTTTAGCATAAGTCAAAATCAATGAATGAATTATTAATGGGGAAATTCTGAAACACCATTTGTTTTCTCCGCTAATAGGTGTTATGGGTGAATATGAGCCGAAAATAGAGGTTCATTTCTCTGATATGGTTCCAGCAGCAAAAGGATCAGTTGTGACACTGGAGTGTTTTGCTTTGGGAAAGTAAGTGGAATTTTGCACTCTTTTGTAGTTACTGATGCCGATTCACTCCTTTACAGCTATCCCGACATTTAATGCTAGTCTGTCACTGAGCTTAATGTGTTTTTCAGCTTGGCCCTTTTCCACCTCCTTTCGCCACCTTTTAAAAAGGCTTGTCAAAGTCTGTTTGGGAAATACCATATAACAGTCTATTTTTTTTTTTTTTGCCTGGAGGCAATTTTTCTGTCTCAATTGATCCCATTAGCAGATGAGCCATATACGTTTTCCTTGCAAAAAGAAATAAGATGGTGTCTTATGAGCAAAATGTAACTCATTTAGCATGTTAGAGCTGAGATGTGAGGGGAAACGACAGTAATCTGCAATATAATGGAATTATACAAAATTCACGTTCTCGATCTTCATCTTTTCAGTTTCTCTGCTTCTTTTTTCCCCTCTCTCTGTGTAGCTTTTTCATTTTCTCTCTTGCAAGATTACTCACCGCAGTTTTTTTTTTCAACTACGTTCAGCCCAGTTCCAGAGATAACATGGAGGAGGGCGAATGGAGTGCCGTTTCCCAGCAAGGTGAAGATGAAGAACTCAAATGTAGTTCTGGAGATTCCCAGTTTCCAGCAGGAAGATGCCGGAGGCTATGAATGTGTGGCAGAGAACAAGATGGGAAAGAACACAGTGCAAGGACGACTGTCTTTCCACGGTATGATTATTTCAATTAGAGAACATTTAAATGTAGTGTAAATGACAGGATTATATTTTGATATTAAAAATCACCCCATGTTTCTTGCTGTAAAATACCGAATGCAGAATCTTGCAGTCAAATCAATGAAACAGCTGGGCAGTGTATTTATTTTATTTTATTTTATTTTATTTTATTTTATTTTATTTTATTTTATTGACACAACAATAGCACAGTTGTAGACTAATCATGTATATTAATGCATCATTGTGATGATCAGTGTTCCATTTTACTAATACACCTATAAATGAATGTATAATTTATAATAGGGGCTCTTTAAAACATGGAGCAATTGCTGGCTTTATTTAACGTCTAATCATCTTGTTTAATCCCGCCCCTTTTTGCAGCGCCGTACAACAGAATTTCGCACGCACAATTACGAACAGTTACGAATTGCCGTGAGATTGTATTGGATATTAGTGTTAACTTAATCATTTTGACTAAGGTACTTTCCCATCTGACCAAATCTGTGAAAACAAGACAATCAACACAAACTAGAACCACATATTTTTTTAAAAGGAGACGAATGGCAGATATGGATTTCACCATTTCTCATTTCGAAAAGCTCTCGGGGAAAAAATGTTCCTTACAAATGTATTTTTGTCGCATGTTAGCAGACCACTGTAATTCACACATGTGGGTCCACACGCAAGCGATGCTCCTGGGAAATATAAACAAAACCTTTGTTGCGGCACATTTTTACTGTAAACGCAACACTGACGACCCATGTCTCCAAACAATTCTTCTTCTTCTACCTGTTTGAATTATGGTTGGCAACACAATGCGGCGTCTTTCTGAACACTGTAACAGATAAAAAGAGTCTTCGAAGCAATATCACGCATATTAATGAAGATGCATCTCATTCACAATAGAGCGCACTGATTGGTTCGAACCAAGTCTTTCTCATGAATTAATGAACAGATGTGCTAAAAACTCAATGACATCACTTTGTACTGGCCGGTACAGACAGCCAATCTCCATGCTGGAATTTACACAAGGATCTCATCGCCGTGATGTAGCTTCAAAATTTCTTTAAGTCAAGATATCAAATTAGCTCTAAACAACGCAAAAACAACCAGTTTTTACTTTTTTGTAAAATATATGTGTCCTTATAGTGTTTTTAGCAACAGGGGACACATGTATGACTGTCAGCATCTCAAAAAACGTGTTTTGGTGATTCATGCAACTTTAAGAAAAAAAAAATTGGTACTCAGACTAAAGTGTTATCATATCATCTATTTACCTTTAGCCTCAAACTGACAAATTTCAAGCAATTTAGTCTGTACATCGGCATTAAGATTATTTTTATGTCAGTTGATAACTCTGATAAATCAATGAAACAGTTATAGCTTATGAACATGTTTTGAATTGTTTCTTTGGATTTACTTTATGCCTTTACCTTGTAGTTTTAAGGTAATTGTAAATAGTACAAGGGGGGGGGGGGTGAAATTGATGTGAAATTGAACCAGATTTTGATAAAACCCCAAACAATACAAACATAACAACATAACAAAACAAAAAAACTGAAAAAAAAGTTATGTGTAATAACAGTGGAATGACACAAGGAGAAAGTACTGAACTACTAAAATGCATTTAATATTGTATATAGAAGAATTTTTTGGGTAATGGCAGTTTAAAGCATCTTTCATATGGAGAATTAAGTCACATCCATTGCTTAGGTGGGATTTTTTACACACTTTAACAGTGTGTAAAAATCTTGATGGTATTGTGGGTCTCGTCTATCAAATCTGATCTTTATTTTGTATTCTCTATTGGATTTAAGTCAGGTGATTGGGTAGGCCATTCTACAGGTTGATTTTCTTTCTTTGAAACCATTTGCAAGTTTTCTTGGCTGTGTTTTGGATAATTCGTCACCTTAGAATTATAAGATTCTATCTGACATTTTTGTCAAAATTTAGTTATTGACATATTCTTATTTAATGACACTTTACATATTTACATTATGGGATGTTTTTTTTTATAAGTTGTTTACATTTTAAGACTTTATATTTAAAAAAACAAATGTTACACACATACTATTTGCTATATGGAATGCAAAAACTTTGAAGCTCAATATCTCAAAATCATTCAGAACGCAGATAGAACCATATAACTCCAATGTGATGAATTGTCCTGCTAAAATGTCCACCCTGGTTTCATCTCATCATCCTGATAATATAGATGTTGGACTAAAGCAGCTGATATTAATTTCCAATGATGAAGGGCAGAGGGTTACTAAATAACTACACAGAGAATTCAGCTGCTGTCTGGGCTTTCACTGCCTTTCTACACCTCCCTTTCTTCATGTGTTCAATACTTTTTTCCCTGTGTCATTTCATTTGATTACACATAACTTAATTTGTAAACTAATTAGATTTGTTATCTTTGCATATATGGATTTATTTTGTTGTTATCAACATCCGGTGAAATTTTCAAGTCAATAGTACCTTTAGAAATATGTTTTCTGAGAAAAAAGGTGACGTGCTGAATACTTATTTCCCGCACTGTATGTACAAACATTATTTAAAAAAAAAACAGAAAATGTACTGGCAGTTTATTACCAGATATTTGAACATCTATTCAGACATTATATCACTTTAAATATTAAAATAATAAATGTCACTTTTTTTCATCTTTCCAACATTAAAACATATTAGAGGAAAGATCAAGGTTCAACTCAAAAGCATAAATAAATGGGGGGAAAGCATGAATCACAAAATACAGAAGAAAAAAAAATCTAATTTACAGATATGTTTAACAGTGTATATAGTTTGTACATGATGATATTGTGCTACAGTAGGTACACATGGTATGGGGGATGCTCATTTGGGCTATTGTTTGACCATGCTGTCTGGATATTAGTAGCACTCTCAAAAGCTGGTCTTTGCCATATTGTTTCTTCCATCATTGAAATGTATTCCTGACACACATATTATTGTTGTCATGGCCATTCAGATTCTTGCCAGCATCTCCCATGAGAGATCCTGTCAGTTTAGTCATTTCACAACTACAGTGAATTACTTAATGATTAGTTTCTGCCCTGTCTAGGCTATTCTTATAGTTTCCATAATGGCATAGTAGAGACCTGAATAAACGGAGCTCACGTAATGCATTTGGCAGAGCGATGTTGCATCGTGCCAAAACTCAGCAGTGCTAAATGCTAATTTGAGACAGTTTTGTTGATCCAGAGAGGTGTCAAATGGCAAGATTTACAGCTATTACAGAGCCAAATCATAGATAGAGAAATAATTAAAAAAAAGATGGATTGATGGATGGTTGGAAGGAAGGAAGGAAAGGATTGATGGACGGGTGAATGGGTGGGTGGGTGAGTGAGTGTTTATGGATGGATGGCTGAATGGTTGGGTGGGTGTTTATGGATGGATGGATGGATAAGTGGATGGATGAGTTTTTAAACAGATTACTTTTACTTGTTTTTAAATGAATGGATGGATTAATAGATGGAGGATTTTTATTTGCTTTAAGATGGAAGGATGGATAGAAGGACAATGATGGATGGATGGATGGAAAGATGGATGAATGGATGGATAATTATGGACTTTAAGATAGATTGAAGGACATTTATTTAGATATAAGAGGTTTATTTGCCTCAGGATGTATAGATGACGATATAGGATGCATATTTGGATATTTGATGTATATTCAGTTACAGTATATGATGTTTTTTTTTTCTTTAGGATGGATGGATGGATGGATGGATGGATAGATTGATAATTATGGACTTTAAGATAGACTGAAGGACATTTAATCAGATATATGAGGTTTATTTGCTTTAGCATGGATGGATGGATGGATGGA
>CAIGQZ010032498.1:879460-893866 GCA_903798205.1 Danio tinwini
AATAATAATAATAATAATAATAATAATAATAATAATAATAATAATAACACTCTTGAGATAATAATTAAAACACTCTTGTAGAACCACTCTTTGATCACATGATTATTTGCTTTAAAACTTAATTATAGATAGCATTTATTTACTTTATGGTATTTGGATGAATATATAGACCACATCTACTTGCTTTCTGATATTCAGGTTCATTTATGAATCAGAGCTCTGATAGATTTTCAGCTTAAATACACATGCATGAAGAACTCATTATCTCACCTCTGGTGTGTTATTAATGATCATTATATTTTAGTTAATAGCGCTACTCATTATTAGACAATGCAATTAGGCCATCTTTTATTATCTCTGCCCTTTCACTCTTCAATATATTCATCAGTTTTATAAGATCAGGCTTCTGTTTCAAATCTGACACCGAAGTCTGGCCCAAAGAGTCATTGTTTAAATATTGACAAATTGTAGGTCTCGTCCTTCATTCAAACACTCATGGACCCATTTTTAGAGACGTGACACGACTCAAAGGATTGTTAAGCACTATAAGCAAGTATGTTTTAATCATTACCTTTTCAAGTCTGTCATTTTCCATCTACACAATAACAAGAAGAGCATAATAATGTTGTGGAGATCAGCTATGCGCAGAATTACAGATATATGCTAAAAAAATGATTGAATATCTAAGGAAAGCAGCACATATTTCCCATGGTAATTGTTAAAGGAACAGCTGCTCGATATCTTGTAGGTATGGGAACCTTTCACTTGTGATGTGTTATTGATTCAAATTAAATGTATGTATACACAAAAGAAAGAAAAATCCCTCCAAGAAACCCATTAGTGAAACACAATGCAAACAAAACTGGAGTGCAAATCAGCACAGTGGTATTGCTCTGGACAGCTGGGTTTTCAAAGGTGCTCTTTCTGCTCACATCTGGGCACACACCACTTCTAAGCTCCCTGATGAAATGGTATTGTGCATGCGAGTTCACTTATTCTCAATGTTTGCGTATGACCTATCGAGGCCAGTTTTTTTCAAAAGAAGGTCAAAGTTGCACCTCCATCTAAAAAGACCTGGCCTCCAAGAACGATACAACACATGAAAGTTTTTTTCTTCTTGGTTCGTTCAGAGTGCAAACGTTCTTGTATAATGCAGCACGGTGAGCACTTTAGAAAAAGCATAGGTAAACAGTAACAAGGTTAGTCAGTTCATCCATATAAGGGTTAGTTCATCCAAAACATAAAGATTGTTTTCTTAATTACTCACCCTCATGTTGTTTCAATCTTTTGAGAGTTCTGTTTATCTTTGGAACACACATTAAGATCAAATCTGAAAGCTCCCTCATCCTCTATAATGAGCAGGGGTCACCAAACTTGGGTTTAGCTCTAAACTTGCCTCAACAGAAGTTTCTGATAAACCAAGTAGGACTTTGATTCACTTGTGCAGGTGTGTTTGGCCACAACCATATCAACCTGCAGCCCAAAACCGGTTACTCACTGATGCTAAGCAGGGCTGAGGCTGGTCAGTACCTGGATGGGAGACCACATGGAAAACTAGGTTGCTGTTGCAAGTGGTGTTTAGTGAGGCCAGCATGGGGCACTCAAATTGCGGAGTCCTAATGCCCCAGTATACTGAAGGGGACACTATACTGTTAGTGAGCACTGTCTTTCAGATGAGACTTTAAACCAAGGTCCTGACTCTCTGTGATCATTAAAAATCCCATGAAACTTCTCGTAAAAAGTAGGGGTGTAACCACGGTTTCCTAGCCTAATTCCTTCCATCGGCCTTTACCGATCATGGCCTCCCAATCATCCCTATCACTGTCTCTCCACTCCACCAATATCTGGTGTGTGGTGAGAGCACTGGCACTGTTGTCCTGTGGCTGCCATCGCATCATCCAAGTGGATGCTGCACTGGTGGTGGTGCGGTGAGAATTATGATTGTAAAGCACTTTTGGTGTATGGCCATACACAATAAATGTGCTATAAAAATACACATTACGTTACATGTTCGATTGAGGTTGGAGCTCAACTTCTCAGGACACTGGCTCTCCAGGGCCAAACTTGGTGACCCCTGACCCCATGAGATGTTCAAAGTCCAGAAAAGGAATCAAAAACATTGTCAAAATATTTAATGTGCTCCAACTGTAATCATATGAAGCTCCAAGAACACATTTGTGTGCCAAAAAACCTATAAAAACATTGTTTGCCTATGTCTTTTACATCAGATCAGAGTGCACATTTACTACAGGCAATGCAATGCTTGTGTGTTGTGCTATTGACTCTAATAGCCATATGTCATACCGTTCATTGTGAATGTGCACCCTGACCTGTCATGGAAGAGAAGATATTAGTAAACAAAGTTGTATTGTACTTACAGTATTGCGGGATTCACCAAAATGAAACGTCTGCACAGTGAATAGTGGTTATTTATTTTACATAAAAAAGTAAGCCCATTACTTTTCAACGCCAAGTCAAAACAGTCCATAAAAAGTCAATAAACCCAGTGACTTAACTTTTCTTATTTTTTTACCTCATAATTATAAGACGAGTTTACCCTCTTTTTTTAAGTAAAGCGAAGTAGTCGCTTTTTCCAGTGTGGGCTGAAATTCTGGATGTGCTTGGCCGAAAGCCCAATACTGAAAATGAAGTAGCTTTGTAATAATGATTTATTAATTTAGCAAATATTATAAGGTCATTTTATATGATTTTTTTTTATTTAACTCGATACATTTAATTATTCTAATAGGCATCTTTTTACCAGCATAGCTATAACAGCACAGTAGCACTATTGAAGCTTTAGGAACAAGAATACATAGAAATGCCTTGTCTGCACTTTATTTTAGAAGACTTTGCTTTTCCGATGTGCAATTAAAATAAAATAAAAGCATGTGCTATTAAATAATATCCACAGAGTGGAGTTTAGAGCTATTTTGTACTTTGCAAACAACACACATACAAGCTAGTGAAGCTAGTGAAACCTCCTTTGCATGGCCATTGAAATTAATGGGTTTCATATTGCACAACTTTCTGGTGTAAAAGTTGCTTCACATAACAAAGTGACTACAGTTGAGGGAAAGTGAAACCAGTTCACCAAATCAGTGTTCTTCAATGTTTTTTCAAATCATAATTTTTGGTCCAAAAATGGTCTAGTATTTAAATTTTTTGCTGTACAAAAGAGCTTTGTATGATTACATTTAAACCTTAGAAGTCACATGAAATGTTTTGACAATATTTCTGTTTCCATTTATGGACTTTGAACATCTCTGGACCATTACTGTCTATAAAGGATGAGAGAGCTCTCAGATTTCATCTAAAATAACTTAATTTGTGTTCTCATGATGAACGAAGGTCTCATGAATTTGTAACAACATGAGGGAGAGTAAATAATAACAGTATTTTTATATTCTGGTGAACTAATCCCTTAATTCTTGATCAGTTTTCTTAATGAGTCAATCTGTGCGTGGTTTCGATTGATCAATTAAGTGCTTAGTTGCCACAAATCCTGCAAGTGGCATTAGCAGAAAGAATGACTGATGATTTTTCAATCTGTTTGGGAGACTGTCGGAAATCAACAGCGCTGAACATGTTGAGAGTGTCACATTATAGCACCGTGTGACGGTTCAATCATGGATCCAGACAGGGCTGCTACAGAATTGCAGGGACAAATGGAAACCTGTCGCCTTTACCATTGGCAGGAAGATGGATGGAACAAGTGATTATTGACATTTTGTGCTTCCAGTTAATCAGATAAAAGAGTGTCCATGTCTCAGCAAAGCCTAAAATTACTGTAAGTGTGGGTACAGTATGTAAGGCAACTTTAGATCAAACTAAATTGAATGCTTGGTTAAGCAAAACTTGACTCTAATGCTGTTTACAAATGGTATTAAGATCTGTTTTTGTTAATTTAATCACAAGAGTAATATGGCAAGCCCTTTTAACATGGACTGTGATCTATAAAATGCACTATTATGTATAATTATAGGATCTAGTATCTAGTATACTAGCTCATAGTAGCTAGTAACTACTCTGTTAGACTTTGCTGCAATTTTACAGTTATTTACTGCAAAAAAAAAAAATGCCCAGTAAAATACCACAAATATTCTTTACAATTCACTACTGTAATATTCACTGCATTGTAGGTCACTTTAAAACTTTTACAGTAACTTACCGCATATTAGTAATTTGTGGTATTCTACTGTAATCAAAATTATCAAGTACTGCTACTGTAGCTGAAGACACAAATGAGACAGTTGATGAAAGAAATACAGTCAGCAAGTGAAAAAAAGAAAATCTTTAGCAAAAGCTAGGTTGGGAAAAATTGTACATTACTAAAAAAAAACACTTTACAATGTTAGGAAATGTAATCATTTCAATTAATAATTTAGTTTTAATCCGCACACACAGTGTACAAACGCACTCACGCACGCATCAAGGGCACACGTATGCTACGGCGCAGCCTACACGTAGACGCATAGCCCCTCGCTGTGGCTGTCGGCGACGTTGAAGCGCACATCTCTAAAGCCTGGTTTATACTTCTGCATCAAGTGATCGGCATGACCCACGGCGCAAGCCTTGTGTGTAGTCGTGCATTTATACTTCTGCACGCTGGTTCTGTTGCTCTGCAATACACTTCTGAAATGCTAGCTGGCAGTAGGTGTTTATGTTCCTCTGTGTCGAGTTTCTTCGCTGGTGTTTGTTTTTTCTGAACACTTCCACCCACACTCGTCAGCGCTACCAAGCCGACCCATCACAGAGCTTGCTCTACACGTACGCATTACATTTTTTGATAGGTGCTGTCCATGTCGCCGACGTAGGCTGTGTCGTAGCATACGCGTGCGCTTGATGCAGAAGTATAAATCAGCCTAAAAAATGTAAATGCACGGCTACGTGCGAGGCTTGCGCCGTGGGTCACGCTGATTACTTGATGCAGAAGTATAAACCAGGCTTAAGTGAGAAACACTAACACAATGCGTCATACAAATTGCTAAGCCTTTTGTGTAGTCTCTTTATAGCCATATGTAGTTTTTACAGTAATCAAAATACCAAAATTTACACTTCAAATCACTTTGTCAAACAACAAATATCGAAACATTGTTAGAAAGAAGTATTTTAGCTTTTCTAGAAAGGAATTCCCAAGCAGCATAGTAAAGATCATAATACAATAACCTAGCGTTTACGCCATGTCATTTCATGTCTTTTTTAATGACCTAAGGGTGCTAATCTGCCTTTTGTTTTTGTTTTTAAATGGCAGTCTCTATTTTACCTGGAAATACTAAGTGTATCTGTCTGTGGACTGCAAGACAGGGGCGTAACATGACTTCTTTGAGCACATCAAGTATGAAAGCCTCTGCAGCTGTACGTTAATAAAGATGGTGGTTGGATTTAGGATTGTACTGTAGTAGGTACAGGCGTTTATAACTGTGATGATTCAGCCTGATCTTACAAGAAAACTTAAGTATTTTACGTTTTGTCAGTTTAGTCAGTAGTATGAAAATGTACGATTTTTAAAAGCAGGCGTGGCACCTAACCCCACCCCTAACCCCAACTGTCATTGGGTGATGAGCAAATCGTACTAATTTGTACGAATTAGATCGTACAAATTCATACAATTAAGCCACTAAATCACAAAGTTGCGTTGGATGATTAGGCTTAGGTGTAGAGTAGGTGTAGATGTTAATAACTGATCGGTGCAACGCCATCTTGCCGACAACATAGTTTGACATGTGGGTCTCCATAACTTCAAGTTATGCCTCTACTACAAGTTACGCCCCCTTTATATTATGCACCTGTCTTGCAGTCCGCAGACAGACCCTATTCAGAAATACAGCACTAATTTAAACATTATTAAAAATAAAAATTACAAAAATTGCATTGTTTTTAATAGAAGAAATGTATGTTCATTAATGCATAAAGACCCTCTCAATATTCAAAATAATATAAATATTATATACATTTGATTAAATTAGCTAAAGAAAACAACAACAACAACAGTTGGTATTTTACTGTTGTTCATCCCTTTTTGACCAGCTAAGACCACAAGTTTGATTTCCAAATCAGAATCAGAATCAGAATCAGTTTTATTGCCAAGTGTGCTTCACACACACAAGGAATTTGTTTTGGCAACAGAAGCTTTCAGTGTACATAAAGTGACGAGTGACAACACAAAATTAAATACAAGAAAAGAAAAGGCAATAAACATTAAACAGAGATGCAGTTAGTCAAAAAGATCTGGATGTTGAATGTATGTACAGATATGTTGTAAATATACAGGTTATAAGGTGCTGTGTACAAGTGCGTATGAGAAAGTATTGCACGTTTATTGCACAGTAGGGGAATATTTAACTGTTCATGAGGTAGATGGCCTGAGGAAAGAAACTTTTCCTGTGTCTATCTGTTTTTGTGCTTGGTGCTCTGTAGCGCCGACCAGACGGTAACAGTTCGAACAGGTAGTGTGCTGGGTGTGAGGCGTCCAGAGTGATTTTACGAGCCCTTTTACTCACTCTGGAAGAGTACAGTTCTTGAAGTGTAGGAAGGGTAGTGCCAGTGATTCGTTCAGCAGTCCGGACTATTCGCTGTAGTCTACGGAGGTCGGTTTTGGCAGCTGAGCTGAACCAGACGGTGATTGAAGTGCAGAGGATGGATTGGATGACAGCTGAGTAGAACTGTACGAGCAGCTCCTGTGGCAGGTTGAACTTTCTCAGCTGACGAAGGAAGTACAGTCTCTGCTGGGCTTTCTTTACAATGGAGTCTATGTGAATGTCCCACTTCAGATCCTGAGAGATGGTGGTGCCCAGGAACCTGAATGACTCTACTGCAGCCACAGTGCTGTTCATGATGGTGAGTGGGGGGAGTGCAGGGGGGTTTCTCCTAAAGTCCACTATCATCTCCACTGTTTTGAGCGTGTTCAGCTCCAGGTTGTTGTATCTGCACCATAAAGCCAGCCGCTCCACCTCCTGTCTGTATGCAGACTCGTCACCGTTCCGGATGAGGCCGATAACAGTAGTGTCATCCGCAAACTTCAAGAGCTTAATGGAGGGGTCTTTTGCAGTGCAATCGTTTGTGTACAGGGAGAAGAGCAGTGGGGAGAGAACACATCCCTGGGGGGCACCAGTGCTGATGGTGCGGCTGTCGGATGTGATTTTGCCCATTCTGACTAGCTGTTGTCTATCTGTCAGAAAGCTGGTGATCCATTGACAGACAGAGCTAGGGACAGACAGCTGGGTCAGTTTGTTCTTGAGCAGTGATGGGACGATGGTGTTAAAGGCAGAACTGAAGTCCACAAACAGTATCCTTGCGTAGTTCCCTGGTTTGTCCAGATGTTCTAGGATATAATGCAGTCCCATGTTGACTGCATCATCCACAGACCGGTTTGCTCTATAGGCAAACTGCAGGGGGTCCAGCAAAGGTCCAGTGATGTCCTTCAGATAAGCTAGCACCAGTCTTTCGAATGACTTCATGGCCACAGATGTTAAGGCAACAGGTCTGTAGTCATTGAGTCCTGTGATCTTTGGTTTCTTTGGTATTGGGATGATGGTGGAGCGTTTGAAGCAGGATGGAACTTTGCGCTGTTCCAGTGATCTGTTGAAGATCTGTGTGAAAATGGGAGCCAGTTGGTCCGCACAAGTTTTCAGACAGGCTGGTGAAACACCATCTGGACCTGGTGCTTTTCGTCTCCTCTGTTTACTGAAGATCTGACGCACATTATCTTCACTGATCTGAAGTGCCGGGGTGGAGAAAGAGATGGCTGGAGGTGTTGATGGCTGTTTACTGAGGATCTGATGCCCATTATCCTCACTGATCTGAAGTGCAGGGGGTGAGAGGGAGATGGCTGGAGGTGTTGATGGCTGTGTAGGGAGATGATCCGGGTGGGTGTGAGGTGTCTGGTCAGAGGTGTCAAATCTACAATAGAAGATATTCAGCTCGTTTGCAAGATGTTTGTTGCAGTCGATACTGGAGGATGGCGTTTTATAATTTGTGATGTCTTTCAGGCCTTTCCACACTGATGCAGGGTCGTTGGCAGAAAACTGGTTTTGCAGCTTTTTGGCATAGCTTTTCTTGGCCACACCAATCTCCTTTGTCAGTGTGTTCCTGGCCTGATTGTATAAAATCCTGCTCCTGTAGGCATCCTCTTTTTCATGACGAAGCTGTCTAAGTTTTGGTGTAAACCATGGTTTATCATTGTTAAATGATAAGTAGGTCCTGGTAGGGATGCATAACTCCTCACAGAAACTGATGTATGATGTTACAGTCTCTGTGAGCTCGTCTAGGTTGGTGGCTGCAGCTTCAAAAACACTCCAATCAGTGCATTCAAAACAGGCTTGTAAGACCTGCTCTGTGTCGTTGGTCCATCTCTTAACAGTCCTTAATACTGGCTTAGTAGTTTTAAGTTTTTGCCTGTAAGTTGGTATAAGATGAACCAGGCAGTGGTCGGAGAGTCCTAAAGCTGCTCTGGCGACAGAGCGATATGCATCCTTTATTGTGGTGTAGCAATGATCCAAAATGTTATTGTCTCTGGTGGGGCATGTGATGTGCTGTTTGAATTTAGGCAGCTCGTGTGTGAGTTTTGCCTGATTAAAATTACCGAGAATGATAAAAGCAGAGTCCGGGTGTCGTTGTTCAGTCTCTGTGATCAGATCAGACAGCTGTTGTAACGCAGTCCTCACGTGTGCTTGTGGTGGAATGTAAACACAGACAAGAATGAACGAGGAGAACTCCCGCGGTGCATAAAACGGCTTACAGTTAATGAAAAGCGCTTCCACATCAGGACAGCACATCTTCTTTAACACAGTTACATTTGTACACCATCTCCTGTTGATGTAAAAGCATGTCCCACCACCGCGTGTTTTCCCCGTTGACTCCGTATCGCGATCTGCTCTGTACAGCTGAAAGTCCGGTAAGTGTAATGCGCTGTCCGGAATGGCTTCGTTCAGCCAGGTTTCTGTGAAACACAGCGCAGCAGAGTTGTTAAAGTTCTTGTTTTCGCGTGAGAGCAGAAGTAGTTCGTCCATTTTGTTAGGAAGCGAGCGGAGATTCGCTAGATGGATGCTAGGCAGCGCTGTTCTGAAGCCGCGCTGTCTCAGCCTGACGAGCGCGCCAGCTCTTTTTCCTCGCCGCCGGGTCTTGTATTTCTTCCACAAAGCAGCTGCTCCGCCGATGACAATGTTCCGCAAAACGCCAGAGAAATCAAAATCCAGTTGGTGATTAGTTGGTGTGCACTGCCGAATGTTCAGCAGCTCATCCCTGGTATAACTGATCGTGTTTGATAAACATAAAACAGGACAGACTAACAGAAATAGTGCAAACACTGAAGAGCTCCACACCGAGGCAGCCATCCGCGGCGCCATCCTGAGAGTCCAAATAAGGAGTCCAAATAAGGAATACCAGAGGGTTAAAGCTGTACTAGTGATCACACCATCTTGCAGGGATGATGATTCATTTTAGCTTATCCACGCAAGTGGAAATTTTTCTTTGAAATTATTTTTTTGTAATTTATAGCACTAAAAATAAAACAGATTTGAAATTCAATGTTGTTTTTTTCTACATTAAATGTTTTTTTTTTATCTCATACATAGTTTACCTAAAATCAATATTGAAATCATTACCCTATATTCTGCAACCTATTTATCATTACCGCAACCAATGTTCATTAAGTGTTTTTTATTTATTTATTTTTAATCTGTTGCTTTTCAATGCATGTGCATAATCTACAATTTATGTCCTTTCAGGTTAGCCACATCATTTTGAAAATACATCAGGTTTAATCAATATATGTTAAAAAAAAAAGTGTCAGTTGTGTAGGGTGTTTCGGTACACGGTAACACGGTTATCAAAATAAAAAACCCTGTTAATTAAAAAACAAATGTTATTTCAAAATATCAAGTAACTGTACATGACTAATAACAATCCCTTTTTTAAAAATGTCAATGTGAATTTGCTTTTTTAACAGAGTTTATTTTTCAGACTGTTGCGGTAATGAGATTTTTCATTACTTATTTTGGAAATTCTGCTCAAAAAGGTACTAAATGATAGGTATATGTTTTTAAATTAATGTTGACTATTGCTCCAGACTTTGTTTCAAATATCTGCAAAAACTAAAAGTTAATTTAAAAATTTTTTTTAAATGTTTTTGTGAGAATCACCCGCCTAGCAAAATACCACATACGTTCTTTACAGTTAACTACTGTAATATTCACTGCAATGTGGGTCCCTTTAAAACTTTTACAGTAACTTACTGCATATTAGGAATTTGAGGTATTCTACTGTAATCAAAGTTATCAAGTACTGCTACTGTAGTTGAGGACAAAAATGAGACAGTTAATGAAAGAAATAGTTATTTACTGCAAGAATGTCCAGTAAAATATCACATGAATTCTTTACAATCCACTACTGTAATATTCACTGCACTGTGAGTCACTTTAAAACTTTTACAGTAACTTACTGCATTTTGGGAATTTGCAGTAATCTACTGTAATCAAAGTAATAAAGTACTGCTACTGTAGTTGAAGACAAAAATGAGACAGTTAATGAAAAAATACACATAAATACTGCAAGAAGGCCCAGTAAAATATCACACACATTCTTAACAATTCACTACTGTAATATTCACTGCACTGTGTCACTTTAAAACTTTTACAGTAACTTACCGCATATTAGAAATTTGTGGTATTCTACTGTAATCAAAGTTATCAAGTACTGCTACTGTAGTTGAGGACAAAAATGACACAGTTAATGAAAACATTAGTCACTTGTCTGAAAGTATTAAATTTAATTTTGAATACTAAAAATAAAAGGTTTTGCATTGCTAGAGTAAAATGTAAATAAATGACAGTAAAAAATAAATGTCTCTAAAATTATGTTGTAAATGAACCATAAACCATAAAAAGAAGTTGTGTTAAGGCTAATTTACTGTAAAATGAAATTATGATAGGGCCCTGCTACTGTAAAACACATTTAGAGGTAAGTTACTGTAATGTGGCGGATGCTGTAATTTGCTGACGACAGTGCTGAATGAGTTCTAACTCCAAGGTGCTCGAAAATGCAGTGATAAATAAAAGAACCTTTATTGTCACATGGTTTTTTGTGTTTTAAATACTCTGCAGACCCAACTGCAGGAGTATTATTGTTAAAATAAACTCTAAGAAATATAAAAATTCACACACATTTTTTGTGTGATTTTATGTACTAATGATGTTGTTATACTAACTAGTGTCTTAAAAAAAATCAACAAGCAAATATTAGTATTTAATAAATGCTAGTTTATAAAACATAAGTATTAAAAACATGAAAATAGATACTAGTATGGTTTATAGATTAAATGTTAAAACAGCTTGCCATAAGGTCTTAAATGTTTTAATCAGAAATAGGGCTTTAGTTGATGTAATTGTGCAAGTTGTGCAAAAGACATCAAGTGTTTGTGATATTTTAGTTTCTATGTGTGGCTCAGGTTGCTTTTTTTATTGTAAAAACAGTAATTGCCTTAATTATGGTTTCATTAAGATTGGCAGATATGATGCTACATAAATTTCATTAATTTAATGACAGCCAAATTAGTTGGAGAGTTCAAACCCTAAAATATTGTATAAAACGAGTGTGTTGTTTTCTTCAGACATCGACTAGCAAAAAGAATTTAACAAAAATTCTATCAACCTTTCAGTTAAGACTTTGCTGTTTATATACTACTTTAAAGTGGTTAAATTTTTAAACACTTAAAAATAATAATTTTTAAAGTGTATGCTTCTATGTATATATGAGCTACAATGGTTTTTTTAATCATACTATAGTAAAGTATCTTATACTGTGTATATTATCGTGTTTACAACACTATTAACGAATGCTACATCATACTGTAGCTTTAACTAACTATAGTGAACTGACAAACTACATAAATACTCTAATATACTTTAGTTTTTACAACAATACGCGATTTTGAATTGTAGCATAATATAAATTGTTGTAGAAAACACATTACAGTACTGGGTGTAATGAGTCAGGTTGCAACAGAGATGAGGATCCAAATGCAAAGGTCAAAACAAGTACAGAAAGTAGTATGCAGTGCTTTAACCCCCAGGGGTTGAAGACTTACCCTTAGTTTGCATAAATGTTTCTTTGCTGAAGCTTTTCCAGAGCAATATATAAAATTGACCACTAGGTGTCACTGTAGAGACAGGTTTCAAAATATTTCGAAGCTTCGACACATTTGCGTTGACTGTTTCAGTGTGTCATAAAGCCTCGCTCTGCACACCATTACAAAACAATGTAAACTGTCAAACAAAGTCAAGGCTAGGCTAGGATAATGATTGGTAATGCTCACTTATTGACAAGACTCAACAAAGAATGTTTGTTAATGAGGAGTCTTTATAGTTCTAGTAATCTGTCTATCATGAGATTCCAGCTGTGTGTGTGTAATCAGGGGGAATCAGGAAGTGGTGTGTGAGTGCAAAAACTTCTGGGAGTTGTATTACCTATTCCAGCATATGTTTCACACAGTGGATGCCCTTCCAGCTGCAACCCAGTACTGGGAAACTTTCTGTAAGATTATGTGACACTAAAGACTAAATTAATAATCCAGAAAATTCAACTTTACATCACATGAATTAAAAAAAAAATTGTAATACCTATAGAACAACTACATAAAACTGCAGTTTTTTTTATCAAGTACAACAGCCTTTTTGTACAGAAGAGATATCTTTTAAAAGTCAACAACTGCACTGGCCCCAATATCTTTCAAACAGAAATGTGAGTATGCTGTGAATGCAACATAAGCACGATATATACAATAAAAAAGTTTCCTTTTTTATCTCTTCAGCAAAACCTCAGTGGGTTCAGACGATGCGGGACATTGCTTTATCAATAGAAGAGAGGTTGTTCTGGGAGTGTAAAGCCAATGGGAAACCCAAACCTTCTTACAGCTGGTTGAAGAATGGAGAACTGCTGGCGGCTGAGGTAAAATTCATGCAGAGCAAACAATAATGATGCCTTCACTAAAAGATCTGAGTTGTCAGTGCAATGATCCTCATGTCAAAATTCAGCAGGAGGGCTCTGGTAAACGTATATAACAAAGTTGCATTGATTTCTATAATGACTAAAGCACAGTCTTTGTTGTTCGGGTTGAATGCATGTCTATTTTAATCTCTTTCCATTGCTCGTGCTCTGTGTCACAGGACAGGATCCAGATTGAGAACGGAGCGCTGACAATCAGCTCTGTAAACCTCTCAGATGCTGGCATGTATCAGTGTGTTGCTGAGAACAAACACGGGATCATTTATTTTGGTGCCGAGCTGGTGGTGTTGGGTAAGAGAGACTCCTGTACCTTCTCATTTCCAATTATCTCGGGCCTTTGTTCACTTTACAGCTGCATCTCAGCTAGCAGAAAACATTTTTGCAGCATTTCGCAACACAGCCTTTTGGCAGGTATAGGCAATGCAGCAGTACAATCCTTTAAAAGGTTGTTGAAAAACATTTTTAAATATAATAATTTCTAATATAACTAATTTCTAATAACAAATAGCTTTTTTCTTTTCTATGATGACAGTACATACTATTTTTTCTAGTTATTTTGCAAGCTTTCAGCCCAGGCTCATTGGCCATATGTGCCCAGGGCTACATTTTTGTAGTCATCCTAAATGTTTTAGTTGCCCCAACTTTGATTATCTAGTTCCCCAAAAATGATTTGTTTGATCTTTTGGAGATCATCCACTATTTCCTGTAGAGCAGTGGTCCCTAACCTTTTTATCACCATAGACCGGTCAATGCTTTTTTGCCACAGCCCAGAGGCGGAGTGGTGGGGGAGTTGTGGTGGTTGAACATAGATTGCTAGAAATCTTCAGCTGTTTACGCAGAGAATGAAAGCGGGCAAGATATTGCTACAACTCTGATACAAGTTTTATTTATGGAGAAAATTAAAACACACTGTTTGGGTGTTCTGTGTTTGTCCTAGATAATTAGGCCCAATCCCAATTCTCTCCCTTAGCCCTTCCCCTTACCCTTGGTGTCACAATTCTCTTTGGCTTGGAGGCGTAGGGCTTAGGGAAATGGCTAGATAGCCCTTGAAACAAAAATTTTCAGGACCACACTTGAAACCAATTAGGTAAGAAAAGTTTCCAGAATACACCATCTACAGCGGCAGCATGGCTGCACACAGAAGTAAAGGGATGTAAATGTAAATTTGTATTTTTTGTCATTATGAATTTTTACCAAAAAACAAGCATATGTTTTAATTAGGTCTGTCAAAATTAGCGCGTTAACGCACCAGATTAATTAGAAATATTTAACGCGTAAAAAAAAATAACGCATTTAACGCAGTTGCAGTTTTTTTTATTTCCTGTTGTGGCCGACGTGTGTTCAGGGCCGGCGCGTCCGTAGAGGCAACCTAGGCAGCCGTAGAATAGTGAGCGAACCCCCCCC
>CAIGQZ010032498.1:911643-923976 GCA_903798205.1 Danio tinwini
CATTTGGCTGGTTGTAGATCATTTTTAAATAGTAGTTTTCTTAAAAAGCAGAGTTCAACAATAAGCATTGCCCAATAAGGGGCCAGAGTGAGAGATGATAAGAACTGTGTTCATGTGAGCAAAAGAAAGCAGGTAAATACTGAATGAGAGGATGATCACGTGCACAGTGAAACACAAACTATCCTGACGCACTGACAAGGGCTTCAAGGCTGATTTTAGTTGATTTTGTGTGAGTGTTTAAAACTTTTAAAAAGAAGCGGATTATTGTGCAAAGCATACGAAACGTATCTGGTGCGGTCGGTTCTCTTTTAAATAGATAGGACAAAAATCGATGCTCGTGCGCCCACAGTCCTGCTGCTTTCAAGATCTCCAGATATTTTTAAGATGTTTTTGTAAGCAGCAGATTGCTTTCTCTTTAACCTTTTATGTGATCATCCTTTCATTATTGCACATGGTATGTTTTTCACCTGCTTTCTTTTGCTCACAGTTATTTTGGGTTAGTTTTTGTTTTTGTGTGTGGCTAGAGAAAAGTTTGACAAACCCTTCGAGTTTAGCCCTGAAAAGTCTTGTGAAATAAAAACTAATTGCAACTAATGCGACACTATGAAACCACAACCCATTTGCTCATGCTCATTGAGCAAGATCATACACAACACAAAAAAAGTCAAATGATGAGGCATGTGGAAATATCACAAAAATCTCAATTAAGTAATTTTAGCATGCCAAAGTCAAATGTTATGCATTCATTCATTCATTCTTTTTTTTTTTTTGGCTTAGTCCCTTTATTAATCTGGGGTCGCCACAGTGGAATGAACCGCCAACTTATCCAGCATTTGATTTTTACGCAGCAGATGCCCTTCCAGCCACAACCAATCTCTGGGAAACATCCATGCACTCTCATTCACACTCATACACTACAGACAATTTAGCCTACCTAATTCACCTGTACCACATGTTTTTGGACTGTGGGGGAAACCGGAGCACCCGGAGAAAACCCACGCAGGGAGAACATGCAAACTCCACACAGAAACACCAACTGACCCATCCGAGGCTTGAACCAGCGACCTTCTTGCTGTGAGGCGACAGCACTACCTACTGCGCCACTATGTCGCCCAAATGTTATATGCATATAAAATATATTTTCCAAACAACAAAATTGTGGCTAGTGAATATGGCGAGAGACTAGTAATGTTGCTAATGCTAATAAAAGCCACAGTAGCTGGGCATCAAAAAAGTAATGTTAAGCCCTTGATATAAATATATATAATAATAGATTAAAGTGTTATCGAATACATTTACAAGTTA
This sequence comes from Danio tinwini, assembly GCA_903798205.1. Lineage (NCBI taxonomy): Eukaryota > Metazoa > Chordata > Actinopteri > Cypriniformes > Danionidae > Danio > Danio tinwini. The sequence continues at coordinate 912,949 of CAIGQZ010032498.1, forward strand.
TTATAGCCATTAAGCTACTGAAATGGACCCTTTCGATGCAAATGTTTACCTTCTGGAAAGTTAATATCCCAGTGAAAACTCATTAAATTCAAGTACTTCACTATTACTTAAAATAAGCTGATGCTTTCCTTATTGAAATAAACTGGACATTGAAAAACCAACACAATCTCATGGCAATTCGTACCTTTTTGATTTAGTGGCTAATTCGTATGATTCGTATGATCTCATTTGTACAATTAAGTACGATTTGCTCATTTGCCATTGACGGTTGGATTTAGGGGTGTCTCCTTTTTAAAATTGTATATTTTTTTTGCACGGCTGAACTCATACGAATATAAACAAATTAGCCACTAAACTGACAAAACGTAAAATAGTTACGTTTATTCGTGAGATCAAGCTGCGACAAACACGTAACTCAAAATCCTTTAAATTATTCCATGTGTAAACTATATTTGTTATACAAAATTATTGAACATGGCTAATCATTATAATTACAGTTACTAGTAAATAGCAGTTAAATGAAAGCACTTCAGAATTACAGGCACTTATCATGTACAGGTGAAAGTGAGGGTATGCGTTTTCTAAGATTAAGTGTAATAGTCCTTTAGGGTCTGATTCTAATTATAATAGAGTGGTGGATTGAGCTAAAAAAACGCTCTGCTTTACGTTTCAGTGGCTGTTTCATGTGAACGCACATTCTTCAGCTTCATTGGCTCTTGGGCAGCTGTATGAGTCAAAGATTTATGTGCCATTCTTAAGACACACATATTATGTTCCTCTTACCCCATTCCTACTGTTCTCGACAGATAAAAACACATTTACACACAGGAATCCAGCTCTATTATGAGTTAACCAAGTTTAAATGTGATTTGAGAGGATTGTGGTTTTTTCCTTTAGGATAACTTTTCTCCCTGATGGAACGCTTAGACTCACAAATGTGACCAAGATGGACGGGGGAACCTATGCTTGCTTGGCTAGAAACCAGTTTGGTACAGCCAGCACTTCGGGAAGACTGTTGGTCACAGGTAAGGATTACTGTAACAGTATTACTTTCTGGCTTGCTCTCTGCTTTTCCTGCAGAGACGAGTCATTTTAGACTGTCATTCAGCTGCGGGGATGTTACACGGGGTGTAGTGATTTGTCTGCAAACTCTGGGGGCTTTACAGTTTCGGGCAACTGTGGTTGCAGCTGAACAATTAATCAAAGTCAGGACAGTTTCTTAAAGGGGTAGTTCACGCAGAAAGGAAAATTATGTCATTCTTTACTTTCCCTCTCTCTGTGGAACAAAGATATTTTAAAGTCAATGTGAAATCAAAATCGATGTTTCTTTTGGGTTTTTTGTGCAGTCTTAGAAAGGTACAATAGCCGTCATTGGGGTGGCACCTTTTCAAAATGCACATGCTTGTAGCTAAAAGGATTATACTTGTACCTTTCACTGCATGGTATAGACCGTATCGATAGCACTTAATTCTGGGGGCTTTTCCACTGCGTTCCATAACTAGTACCTGATGTTTTGTAGGACCACTTTGAGTGAGGTTTTAAGCAATCTTTTCAGTTACCAAAACACAAAGTATACACACTGCTGATCACTGATTGGTCAGAAAGAATCGTCATTACCAGCGTCATTACCGGGCAGACACCAAACCCGCTATACTGAAATAGTCTGCAGCAGCCACTACTGTATTGTGAGTTCACATTGCTAGCCAGGGAGCAGATATACAGTTGAAGTCAGAATTATTAGCTTTGAAAGTGTTTCTCTTTATTAAATATTTCCCAAATGATGTTTAACAGAGCAAGGAAATTTTCACAGTATGTCTGATAATATTTTTCTTCTAAAGAAAGTCTTATTTGTTTTATTTCGGCTAGAATAAAAGCAGTCTTGAATTTTTTAAAACCCATTTTAAAGTCAAAATTATTAGCCCCTTCAAAGGTGCTGTAAGTTTTTTTTATCTTCTAAAGCATAAACATACCATACTGTAATATGTTTGCAGATATTAAAGAACCATGCTAAGTGAACATACCTGTTTATCTGAAAAACAATGCTGAAGTCAGATATTCTGCTTTGAAAATGTCCCGGAACCGGAACACTGTGCCGAAACACTGTCTATGTTTATGTTCTTTTAAACCGCCCAATGCCAGTGTAGCCAATTATATTTCAGCAACCCGGGTTGCCTTGTTGGAAAACCGCATATTTCATTCATTCATTCAATAAGGCTCTGAAAGCATGCATCTGTGACCGAAATGAAACCCAAATGCGACCTCCAGTGGACAGTAGACTCCAAAATGAGACAGATTCAGTTCCACATGAGGTTATTAATTAGCAAATAATATAAATATTGTGAATGTAAATGTTAGGTGAGCAGGTTACATTCAGAGATGTATAGTAACGAAGTAGAACTACTTCACTACTGTACTTAAGTACTAAAAGGCTGTATCTGTACTCTACTGGAGTATTGTTTTTTTCTCCTACTTCTACTTTTACTTCAGTACATATTTTCGATGAGCTTAATACTTTTACTCCAGTAGATTTTTAATGTGTTGCATAGTTACTCGTTACAATTATAAAAGTGTTACGAATCAATCATTCATTGATCAGACGATCAAAGAAGACAGTGCTGCCTGCCTGCATTAAGAGCACTTTAGTTTGTTTTATTCGTGGAAAACCCAGAAATTCCACCTTCAACTCCTTCACTTTCACCTGTTCGTGGCGATGAGGAAAAAGACCACCCGTGACCCTATTTAGAACCAATGTTTGCATTTGTCGGAGTGAAAGACAGTTCATCTAGAATGAAGTGCATACTCTACCGTCGGATTTGAAGAAACGTGTCAAGTTAAAGATAATATAATACGCAAAACAGCAGTTTGAGCTATCCATAAGAGCTAGATAAGTTAACTACCGTTAGCTACCCGCGGTTCATAACATGCTGCAATGTTCACATAACGTTAACTGTCTATCATAAAGGCTGTCACGCTGAATGGTGTTTTTGACCCATCATATATATATATAAACCATGGTTCTTTTTGTTCTGCTTAATTCTGTGCCCCAAAAAAGATATTTAAAATAAACAAAACAATATGATGTCTTTTGACTGCTTTTTAAAAAATAACTACATAACACAATACTTGTATTTTTACTTTCAGTACTTGAGTAGTACATTTTTAAACAAACTAATTGCAATACTTAAGTACAAAAATGTTGAATACTTTAGTACTTCCACTTAAGTATTGTGCTTAAAGAGCATGTCCTAACAACATACTTCATGACGAGATACGCAGTGATAAACATTTTGTCTGTTTGCACCAGACGAAACACGACAGAAATTTAAATACAGCCTTTCAGAAGCACAGCATATGCACTCACTCACGAAACGGTAAGGTTTATAATTTATTTCATACACATTAGCCCTCTTTAACATTATTAAATGTAGATGCTGCATCACGTGTTTAGTTCCAAAGTTCAATTTCAAACGGTTTATTTTATTTTCAAGATCTGAGGTGAACTATCTGCTGCCACTTTCAGTATATGGCAATAAATGTCATGTAAAATGGCATTCAAACTCAGCTTGTTAGAATTTAACACTAGATAAAGCACATGAGGTTTACCTAAGGTGATCATAGTTTTCTGTTGTTTAGCTGTGAGAAATAGAAACTGTTTCTGATATATCAATTCGAGGTGACGGTTTTGACAAAAACTCCTTTTAATATGCAAAATATTATTTCTATCGGGTGCCGTTGCTTTTATTTAGAACATCAGTTAAATCATTCGCTCCTGTCCTCAATCTGGCAACCCATGCTTCAGTTTGTTTTGATCCAGGAGAGCAATACCTAGTTCAACCACTGGGTGTAAAACTTACATACTATACCTTTAAGCTATACTTTTTTCAATTGTCTAAAAAAAACTAACCATTGTTTTACAATAACTTGTCTAATTACTCTAACCTGCCTAGTTAAGTTTTTAAATGTCACTTTAAGCTGTAAAGAAGTGTCTTGAAAAATATCTAGTAATATATTTTTTACTGTCATCATGGCAAAGAAAAAATAAATCAGTTAATAGAAATGAGTTATAAAAACTATTATGTCTAGAAATGTGTTGAAAAAATCTCTTCATTAAACAGAAATTTGGGGAAAAAATAAACAGGGGGGCTAATAATTCTGACTTTAACTGTAGTTTGATCAGAATGGGACAGGAATGAAACAATGATGTCACTGCAGTAGAAGCAACAACTATAGCAATAATGTCCCCCATTTTATACCTTACCTTACTACACATTGGTAAAGTGGCTTTAGTACCTAAACATTAAAAATATATACTATTGTACTGTTTTGGTACTACTATATGTAACTTTAAGGTATTAATATGGACCCTTTAAGTACAAATGTTTACCTTTTGAAAAGGTATACCACTCTAGTTACAGCTAGTGTATCTTTAGGGTTTAACCCAGGGATGTTTAAACTCGGTCCAGGAGGGTCGGTGTCCTGCATAGTTTAGCTCCAACTTGCTTCAACACACCTGCCTGGGAATTTCTAGTATACCTAGAAAGAGCTTGATTAGCTGGTTTAGGTGTGTTTAATTGGGGTTGGAACTAAAATATGTAGGACACCGGCCCTCTGAGAGCAAGTTTGGACACCCTTGGTTTAACCTGTCACTCACATGGGGTCCACCAATAGCAAACCATAGCCATTTAATCAATTCCTGATGGACAAAATCAAGGCCTGTCCTGTGTGTTTTTCTTGTTTATGATGTTATTGTACATCATGAAAAGGAAGAAACATTATAGAAATTATCAAATGCTTTAAAAGTAGGTTATTATTCAGAAAGACTTTTCCTAAATGAATCACTGTTTTCTAGCAAAGTGACATGACAAGCAGGAACCAGTGAGGTTTCCTTGTGATCACTTTGGGGGACGTACATAGTTTTGATACTGATATGGACATTTTGCGCAAAACTGATAAGCGATAGCTTATTACAATACATTTGTAAGCCAATAACCGATATATAAACTGATAAATGCACACCGTAATAAGCCTGATTACAAAAACTAAATACAAACAAATAATATATCATTTATTACCTGAAAAAATGTGTGTTTTTTTTGGGATGTTGATGATGCATAAGATTTTAATAACAAATTCTTATATGGCCGCTAAAATGTCATGCATTTAAACTTTTATACTATCCTTTATACTATCTTCAAGTCCCTTTTTGAGCTTAGAAATTATTTAAAATGTTTTAAAATGCTTAAAAAAATTTATTTGCACATCTGGAGGAATTTTTACTTTAAGCAACCTACATTGCATTAAAGGTACACTACTTGTCAAAAGTCTTGTTGCCTATCCAAGTTTTAGGAACAACAAATAATAACTTTACTTCTACAGTACTTGTTCATTTTGTGTCAGAAGTGGCTTGTATGAAAGGCAAAAGCCTCTAGATTACTCTTATTTTACCAAAATAAAATATGATCATGCCTTGATTTTTAATTATTTAATTAGGACAGTAAGGTCTGACTTTGCTTAGACAAAAGTCTTGTCATTTAGCAGACATAATCATGGTGCAGTGGAAAAAAGAATACATGTTGTGTATGACACCCATGAACTTGGAGGACTGCATCCATACATCTCTGCAATGACTCAAACAACTTATTAATAAAGTCATCTGGAATAGCGAAGAAAGCATTCTTGCAGGACTCTCAGAGTTCATCAAGATTCTTTGGATTCAGCTTCAATGCCTCCTCCTCCTCCTCCTTCATCTGTGACTGGGCTGGCCAGTCCTGGAGCACTTTGACCTTCTTTGCTTTCAGGAACTTTGATGTGGAGGCTGAAGTATGAGAAGGAGCGCTGTCCTGCTGAAGAATTTGTCCTCTTCTGTGGTTTGTAATGGAATGGGCAGCACAAATGTCTTGATACCTCAGGCTGTTGATGTTGCCATGCACTCTGCAGATTTCTTACACGCCCCCATACTGAATGTAACCCCAAACCATGATTTTTCCTTCACCAATCTTGACTCATTTCTGTGAGAATCTTGAGTCCATGCGGGTTCCAATAGATCTTCTGCAGTATTTGTGATGGTTAGGATGCAGTTCAACAGACGATTCATCTGAAAAATCAACCTTCTGCCACTTTTCAATATGATCGACTACAAGTCAAGTTATTATTTGTTGCTCTTATAACTGGGATCGGCAACAAGACTTGGCAGGTAGTGTACATATTTGAAAATAAGTCCTTGGTATTATTGACGTCTCGCTTTACTGTTAATCTATATTGAAATGCATACAAGTTTGGAACAACACATGTGAATCGAAATGTACTATATTTAAACAGGATGATTCAGGCTAATCTATCCTATCCTGACATGCCAGTTAATTCAGTAAGAGTAAATATGAGCCTGTGCAATTGAAACACCTCTGATGCATATAGTTTGTTCTATTTGTTGAGTAATGCCTTCCAAAATGATAAGTTGTTTGATTTCTTTCTGCAGCTTACATGCTCCTCTGGTGTAATGTGATGGGTTGAGCAGTTCAGCTCTCCAACTGGCAGCTTTTTTTCTCTCTCTCTCAGCTGAACTCAACAGAGATGGGATACAGTGGCTTTTTGTGTGTTGTTGTAATTACCCATTTTCACGCTCCGCTTATGGCATTGCAATTACCCTGGATTACACTAATGGAGTGTGTGAGAGTGTAGGTTATAGGTTGAACGTGCACAATTTAGAGAGGAAAATATAGAATGCTGCATTTGCACTCTGGGTTTTGCTGAGATTAGTGCAGCGCGGTCTTTTTGCAGCAAATTCCTCCTCTGCAGATTTGAATATAAATCGGAAAGAACGTAAACCTGCGCATTAAGGGCTCCTGGGTAAACAAACTGATCTTGTTAAAGGGGTCAAATCTGTTTGGTTGAAATTATATTTTCCTTCATTGTTCCAACTAAGAGAGTTCATCACATTATATTGCATTTTCAGAACTTGAAATAAATATATAATAAAAAAACTAATATCATATCGAGCCTGTTTAATTTCCTGATGCATTTTTTTCAGTCGGATGCTTTCTAAAATGGATCACTCTCCTCGTAATTTCAAATGCAAATAACTAGAGGATATAAAACGACATTAGCTGTTTTTAATAATTGTTTTATAGAACAATCCCTTTGAGATATGCCGCTTTGGACCACTTGAAAGCTGTTATCAGGTCTCTGGATTAGCCAAAAGTGGTACTTGTGCATTTTAAGTAAATTGTTTGCATGTGTGACGACGCAGTGGCGCAGTAGGTAGTGCTGTCGCCTCACAGCAAGAAGGTCGCTGGTTCTAGCCTCGGCTGGGTCAGTTGGCGTTTCTGTGCGGAGTTTGCATGTTCGCTTGGGTTTCCTCCGGGTGCTCCGGTTTCTGCCACAGTCCAAAGACATGCGGTACAGGTGAATTGGGTAGGCTAAATTGTCTGTAGTGTATGAGTGTGAATGAGTTTGTTTGGATGTTTCCCAAAGATGGGTTGCAGTTGGAAAGGCATCCGCTGCGTAAAACATGTGCTGGATAAGTTGGTGGTTCATTTCACTGTGGCGACTCCGGATTAATAAAGGGACTAAGCCAAAAAGAAAATGAATGTTTGCATGTGTATGTGCATGTTCTTCTTCAGATCTTCAGACTAAGAATGGTATTACTTACAGCTTTTATTTGTGAAAATGAATGACAAAAGGTCAATGTTAAATCTGTGTTTTCAGATTTTAAACGTCGGGTAAAAAGATATGCATTGATTTATAATTCCATTAATATTGTCGTTTAATTATTATTCAAACACACTCAAAAAAACTTGCTGCTTGTTCAAACTACTCATTTAAAATGAGTTGAAAACACAATTCATAAGTTTTTTGGGGGGGACTAAGGGCCGATCACACCGAACATGCTTTTTGCATCATCTTTTGAATGGTTTATTAATGGCTGTGAGCATTTTGCGCACTGCTTATGCGGCCAACGTGTCTCGCGTTTTAACCGCCTGCTGCATCTGGTGTTTTTTGCCATTGCGTGGTGTTAGTGAGGCCAGCAAGGGGTGCTCAACCTGTGGTCTGTGTAAGTCCTAATGCCTCAGTAAAGTGAAGGAGACACCACACTTTCAGTAGGTGCCGTCTTTTGGATGAGACGTTAAACTGAGGCCCTTTTTAAATAATTTACTAAAGGCCATGAGCGGTTTACGCGCGCTGCTTATGCACCTTGCGCGCCTCGCGTTTTTGCCGTTAAAAGTAAACTCTAAGCGGAAAAAATAGTTACGTCAGCCGCATCTTTTTCATTCTCCAATCAAATGAAAGCAGAGGCGGGGTTTCTGTTGAGGTGACGGCAGTGTTTGTGTTGTCAAGACAACTACGGAGACTATTGAAGATGGAGGAGAGACTTGTGGTTGCTGTTTTGAGTTATTCAGTGCTGTATGACTAACAAATCTTGAGTTTTAAATTTTATTAAATATTAAAATTATATTAATATCACCAGCAACACTCGCACACAACACAGCTGATTCAGTCGTTTCCTAGTGACATAAAAAAATCACACCGTGCTGCTTTTTTTCTTGTCAGTAAAAAAGGCAGTTTGCTGCACCTCACGTTTTTGGAATGTAAAAGTGCATTCGGTGTGATCGGCCCCTAATTAATTGATTTATGTTCAGTCAACCTTAAAATTGCAAAAAAGAAAAAAAAAAAACATTAAGGTAACTTAATCAGTTTACGTTGGGACGGCATGAAAGGATTGTGTGGAACTCTGTTAGTACAGTGTAAGTCGAGTCAACTCCACATCAAAAACAGAGAGAAGGAGAATACTAAGCCTTTTTCCTACAGTAGATAAACCTGCAGTTTCAAGCCTGTAGTGCATGGAAGTGAAAATCCCATTCATTTTCACTATAGAGAAATAGTTTTTTTATCAATACTGTATAAACCTTTCATGACAGAACTACTGTGAGCTCTGAGGTGGTTAATATGCTGCTGTTGAAGTCTGTGGAAATACATTGCAGTGCTTCATCATGGGATTAGTAGTTCATTCATTGGTAAGGATACAGTTTCTTTTCTTTGTCTGGTTACGATTTTCCTACTACAAATATTTTTTGCTGTGAATCTTGGAGTTGGTTGGTTCATTTTCAGGCCCTGGGTTTAATTTTATTTAATTTTATTTAATTTTATTTAATTTTATTTAATTTTATTTAATTTTATTTTATTTTATTTTATTTTATTTTATTAAACATTTTATTTTATTTTGTTTAGTTTATTGTTTTCTTTATTTTACTTTATTTTGTTTTATTTTTTGTTTTATTTATTTGTTTTTATTTGTTATTTTTATTTATTTATTTTATTTATTTAGTTTTATTCGTTTTATTTTACTTTAGTATGTTTTATTTATATTATATTTTTTTATTGTTTATTTTTTGTGTTTTTTCAGTTGATTTATTGTTTTATTTTTTTACTTTATTTTTATTTTTTATTTTTTATTATTTTGTATTGTTTTATTTTTTCATTTGATTTATTGTTTTATTTTATTTTATTACTTTATTTTGTTTTGTGTTATTTTATTTTGTTTTATTTTTTTTCTTTGTATTATTTTATTTTATTTTTAGAGCTGTCAATCAATTTGAGGTAACTACGTTTAATTGCAGGATGTGGTGAGTAATTAATCTGATAATTAATTGCATATTCAAATTGGCTTGTGATTACCCCCAATGAAAAGTTACAGTCATCAGTGTTAAATCCAAAAAGCCTAAAATAGATGCTGCAAAAAATGAGACTTGGAAAAAGTAATAATAAACTTTAACTTTATCAGCATGTCCATCTGAACTGGGGTTTATATGCATTTAGAGTTGTGCCAAAACAGTTCTGGGTACTAACATTCTTCACAATATATTTAATGTTCCACAAAAGAGAGAAATTCAAACAAGTTTGAGATGATCTAAAGGCCAGTAAAGGATGACAGAATTTTAATTTTTGCATAAATCTATCCCTTGTTTTATTTATATAAAAATGTAAATGAATATATAATAAAAAATATTTTAAAAAACTAAAACTTTCACTAGGTGATGATAAATTTAATTTAAGTCATTTAAGTCATTGAGATGTTTATTCATTAGATTTTTTTTAAACATCTGATATATTCAGGAATCAAGTAAATGGCTCTTTTATGAATGGAATTGAATCTTTGAAATTTTTTTGTAACTTTTAGTATTTCTTCAACTGAATCAACCTTATAGCAGGTCATTGGATGAAGCTGTGTGTGTTTTTTGAGCAGATCCCACACAGATCACGCAGGGTCCAGTGGACATGGAGATCATCGTGGGCGAGAGTATTGTACTGCCCTGTCAGATCTCCTGTGACCCTGCTCTCGATGTCTCGTTCTCTTGGGCCTTCAATGGGCAACTGCTCAGTAAACTCGACCAACATTATGAGCATGTGGGTGGGGTAAGTCAGACTTTACAACGTCTATATTCTGTTATATCCACTGTTAATGTGTCATAAATCTGTGTACAAATTTTCAACAATGTCAAACATTTCAACCCCACCAAACAGTTTCTTAAAGGTACAGTACACTAAATAATTAATTTTTTAGATTGCATAATTTCATTTATTATAACCCCTTCGCAGTGTCAGTGGCCAGTTTAAACATAGATGTGAAAAATGCAGTATCTCAACTATCCCAATGCGTTATTCAGAAATGGTTTGATTGGATTTTTTTTATTAAACACTTGTATTACCGCTGATGTGAAAGCATTAAAATGTAAATAAAAGTTCAAGAATCTTAAGTTCCTTGTAAAGTGAATGTACTAAATGTACTAAATATTTTTATTTTAGATTAAATGTTTAAAAAATCCTAAATTGCTATAATTTCAAACCCAAATGTATAACCAAGTTATGCTATGAATTTGAAGTAGATTTTGTCGAAACGGATCAATAAATAGTGAGCGGTTTTCATGTCATTACTGCATAAGCCAAAGAAAAATTAATAAACAAATGAACGAATGAACGAATGAACGAATGAATGAATGAATGAATGAATGAATGAATGAATGAATGAATGAA
>CAIGQZ010032498.1:963064-985009 GCA_903798205.1 Danio tinwini
TCTCTTTTCTTTCAGTCCTGTCTCATTTTCTTATCATCTCATATTATCTTTTCTCGTTTTTTTTCTTTTTCAGTGGACTTTTAGCATCTCTTGTTGCGTCGTGTTTTGTTTCTTCTTATCTCTTCTAGTTTATTCCATCATCTTCTTTTTTCGCCTCTATTGTTTTTGTTTTATCTTGTTTTGGTCTCATTCTCTCGTGGTCTTGTCTCTTGTCTCATCTATTCTCATTCAGTTTGTCTTGTTTACATCTCTCTTTGTCCATCTTCTTTTGGTCTCTTCTCTTTCTGTCTTATTTCATGCCATCTTGTGTCTTCACATTTTGTCTCTCCTGTTTTTTTCTCTTGTTGTCCAGTCTTGTTTCATTTCATATTGTCTCTTTTCTTACAGTCTTGTCTTATTTTCTCATCATCTCATTGAGACAGGATCTCATTCTCTTTCCTTTTTTTCAGTGAACTTTTAGCATCTCTTGTTGTGTCTTGATTTGTCTCTTCTTATCTCTTCTAGTTTCTTTCATGATCTTTTTTCTTCTCGTTGTTTTAGTTTTATCTCGTTTTGGTCTCATTCTCTTGTGGTCTTGTCTCTTGTCTTGTCTATTGTCATTCAGTTTGTCTTGTTTACATACTCTTCGTTCCATCTTCTTTTGGTCTCTTCTCTTTTTGTCTTCATGCCATCTTGTGTCTTCACATTTTGTCTTCATAATTATTCATCCTTATTCATGTGTCTTCCCTGTTCTCATCTTGTCTTTTCTCATCTTGTCCCTGTAAGTCTTAAATTGATTTATCCTGTCTTGTCTTTTCTCATCTTGTCTCTTTCCTTTTCCTTTTCATTTTGTCTTGTCTCATCTCATCTCTTTTCTTTTTAATCTTGCTTTCTCATCTTTTATCTTCTCATTTTTTGTCTCTTTTTTCATCTTGATTTGTCTCATTTTATTTGTTGTCATCTTGTCGCTTTTCTTTTTTTGTCTTGTCCTATCTCTTCTCCTTTTGTATTTTTAATTTTGTCTCATTCTGTCTTTTCTCGTCTTGTCTCTTTTCAGCTCTACTTGTCTCATCTCATCTCTTTTCTTTTTATGTTGCTTTGTCTCATCTCTTATCTTCTCATTTTCTGTCTCCTATCTTCTCATCTTGATTTCTCTCTTAGCTCTTTTTGTCTTATCTCATGTCTTCTCTTTTTTGTCTTCTCATCTTTTCTCATCTTGTCTTGTTTGTTTTGTCTCCTTATTCTGTCTTTTCTCTTGTCTTATTTTAGCTCTACTCGTCTCATCTTGTCTATTTTCTTATTTTGATTTGTCTCATCTCTTATCATTTTTGTCTCTTATACTCTCATCTTGATTTGTCTCAGCTCTTTTTGTCTTGTCTCATCTCGTCTCTTCTCTTTTTTTGTCTTGTCCTATCTCCTCTCATCTTGTCATTTGTTTTGTCTCCTCATTCTGTCTTTTCTCCTCTTGTCCTTTTTCAGCTCCACTCGTCTCATCTCATCTCTTCTCTTTTTATCTTGCTTTGTCTAATATCTTATCGTCTCATTTTTGTCTCTTATCTTCTCATCTTGATTTGTTTCTTAGCTCTTTGTGTCTTGTCTCATCTCCTCTCATTTTGTCTTTTTAATTTTGTCTCATTTTGTCATTTCTCGTCTTGTCTCTTTTCAGCTCTGTTTGTCTCATCTGGTCTCTTTTCTTTTTTCTTGTTTTGTCTCGCCTCTTATCTTCTCATTTTTGTTTCTTATTTTCTCATCTTGATTTTTCTCTGAGCTCTTTTTGTCTTATCATATCTTGTCTCTTCTCTTTTTATTTTATCTTTTTTCATATTGTCATTTTTGTTTTGTCTCCTCATTCTGTCTTTTCTCGTCTTGTCTCTTCTCAGCTCTACTTGTCTCATCTCATCTTTTTTGTTTTTATCTTGCTTTGTCTCATCTCTTATCTGCTCATTCTTTGTCTCCTATCTTCTCATCTTAATTTGTCTCTTAGATTTTTTTGTCTCTTCTCATCTCTTCTCATTTTGTCTTATTAATTTGGTCTCATTTAGTCTTTTCTCGTCTATTTATCTATTTCTGTCTCCTACCTTCTTATCTTGATTTTTGTCTTAGCTCTTCTTGTCTTGTCTCATCTCTTCTCATTTTGTCTTTTTAATCTCTCATCTTGTCTCTTTTCAGCTCTACTTGTCTCATCTTTTATCTTCTCTTTTCATCTTGCTTTGTCTCATCTCTTTTCATCTTCTCATTTTTGTTTCTCCTCATCTAGCTCTAAATGTCTCTTTTGTTTTGTTTTTTCTTGTCTTGTCTCATCTCTTCTCATTTTGTCTCAGCTTATGTTTTCTACTCCCAGCTTGTCTGACATCATCTCGCCTCTTTTCTTCTGTCCTGTCTTTATACATTAATCTTTTTTCTCTCTTTTTATCTTTTCTCTCAGAACCCAGTGGTGTTCCAGACGGCGTGTGGGCCAGAAGCATCTCCGCCACTGAAATTGAAGTGAGCTGGCACACCCTCAGCGTTTCAACAGAAAGAGTGTTGGGCTATGAGGTGCGTCTCTCCTTCTAAATGGAAATGACTCTCTGTCCGGTTTTTGAAATGCACCATGGCTTCTGTCAGAGCCTGTCATCTCCCACGCTGCACCTCAAAGTTCCTTCTGTACCCATGGAAACGCTCCATTTGGAAATAAGAATAGGGTTCACGGTTCTTACCGTATGCATAGGAGGCCCTCACTGCAGCATGGGCAAAAAAATGGCTTGCCTTTATCCTTTTTGAGGACACAGAGAACACATTACACATTCCTCTATGAAACTCTTCATCCATGTCACCCCAAACCCACAGTGTGGAGATAAAAAAAAGAGTGAAATACTCCTGTATAATGATTCCTGCACTGAACATAATGGCAGTGTAGCATTATATCTGTGAGGCTTTAGTGTTTTCTCTCTCTTTCTGTTAAAATCAGGTGGTGTACTGGGAGGACGATACAAAACCAGAGACCATGGGCAAAGTCAGGGTGTCTGCCAATCAGGACAAGGTGAACATCAGTGGTCTGAGAGGATACACGCAGTATTTCCTGACAGTGAGCGCTTTCAACACAGCGGGCACTGGTCCCCTGTCTCCAACTATCAATGTGACCACTAAAAAGTCCCGTGAGTATACGCTTGGTGAAGCAATTCATTCACTTAGAATTTGCAGAAATAAAAGATGATTATTTGTTTGTTTTTTTCTTAAGTAATGTATTTATTTTTTTTAAATGTAGAATTGTCAGATTTGTTGTTGAACAGAATAACGAAAGCAAAACGGAGCCATATATTCATTCATTAATTTTCTTTTTAGTTTAGTCCTGTTATTATTCTGGGATCGCCAAAGCGGAATAAACCACCAACGTATCCAGCATATATTTTACGCAGTGGATGCCCTTCCAGCTACAACCCATCACTGGGAAACATCCATACACACTCATTTACACACATACACTATGGAAGATTTAGTTAAAGCAGTTCACCTATAGCATCTTTGGACTATGGACTATGTCTTTGGACTATAGGGGAAACCGGAGCACCCGGTGAAAACCCACGTGAACACGGGGAGAACATGCAAACTCCACTAAGCCAATTGTGCTACCCACTCCACCACCATGATGCCTAAAACGTAGCCATGTTTTGTATTATTTTTACATATTTACATGCAGTGTTGGGGGTAATGCATTACATTATATTACGCAATAATATCTTTTTTCTAAGTAACGAGTAAAGTAACGCATTGCTTTTAAAAAGTGAAAGATTATATTTAATATTACTAATAGTAATAATTAGGGATGTCCTGATCAGGTTTGAGTACGAGTCTGACTCATTTGATTTTGAGTATCTACCAATCCCAAAACCCAATCCGATACTTCTATTATAAAAAAAAAGAATAAAGAAGAGCGAAGAAACAGATCCAGGCAGTTTATTTATTTATTTATTTTTATTCACCTTATTTTAACATTCAACAACCCTGTTAACAAACAGATCACTTCTGTGAGGTAGCTTGAACAATCAAGTAATAAATAACATCAATTATTCTGTTTTGGACTTTAGTGCATCAGTAAATATATATATAAAAAAATCTAAAAGTTGCCCTCTGGAAGAAGGTTCAGAAGCATTAAATGCTCTTCTTATATATATAAATTTACCTTTGTTCCTGAGGCGATAAGGCATTATAAACTTACCTTTTAATAAGCCAAAAATTTTTTTTATGTATGGGTTTTTCCTTTTTTTGTGTAGTAATATTTATGAAGTTATTTTAGATTGTGTTTTTAATATTGTTTGTAAGTGATTTGTCTCTTTATGTCTTTGTTGCATCATGATGCTACTGCTCTAATTTAATTGCCCCTTGTGGGATTAATAAAGTTGTTAAACTTAAATTATATTTGAGTTACTTTTTTAAAAATGTTAAAAAAAAATGGTTCTAATACTTTTTAGATTAATTAATTTGCTTTAAAAAAAATCTATTTGCTGAATTAAAATGAACTTAAACACATTGAATTGCACTCAATGAGAGAATGAGCTCCTTGTGGCCACAGACAGAAACCAAGATGGCAGGGCCCTACATTTCAGTGATGGAAGTATTCTCATTATTTTGAACATATGGTAGAAAAGGAGAGGACAGTGATTTTACTAAAAAATACAAAAGTAGAAAGCACATTGCTTTCAACTGTCATTCATCTGTATACAGTATATGGCATGTGTAGCATCAGCAGGAAGTTCTCAGAATGTAACATTATTCAAAAAATTGTAATTAGTTTTTTTTAAAAGGTAAATGAATGAGTAGGTTATGCAGTGTGTCATTAAATGCAGAGCTACTCTATAAAAAACAATAAAGTAATTCAAAAGTAACGTAACACTTTCCATAAAAAGTACAAACTCAATATTGTGATGCATTATTTTCAAAAGTAACTTCCCCCAACACTGTTTACATGTGCAATGTGCATCTTTGTGACCACAAAACTTTTTATAAGTTGCATTCTGTTTTATCTAAATGCTGATTAAATAAGCTTTACATTGGTTTATACTTTATTAGGAAAGGACAATATTTTATTCAAAGGAATCATTTACAATTCTGTATCCTGCACTCTCAGAAATAAAGGTATAGGAGCTGTCACTGGGGCAGTACCTTTTCAAAAGATACATATTTGTACCCAAAGAGTCCACAATGGTACCTCAAAGGTGCATATTAGTGCCCAGATGTACCTAAAACGTACCTTTGAGGTACCATTATGGACCCCTCAGGTACAAATATTCAATTCATCTTTCTTTAATTCATCTTTATTTGTATAGTGCTTATACAATGTAGATTGTGTCAAAGCAGCTTCACATGGAAGTTTATAGTGAATTGAAACAGTGTCAGTTCAATTTTCAGAGATAAGTTCAGTTCAGTTTAGCTCAGGTCAGTGTGGTTTAATAATCACTACTGAGAGTCCATACACTGAAGAGCAATTCCATCAATGCGCAGCTCTACAGATCCCGAACCATGCAAGCCAGTGGCAACAGCCGCGAGAAAAAAAACTTCACCAATTGGCGAAAGTGAAGAATTTAAAAACCTTGAGAGAAACCAGGCTCAGTTGGACACGACCATTTCTCCTATGGTCAAACGTCTTGTGCAGAGCTGCAGTCTAGGCGCAGGAAGGACCTCAGCGAAGACTCTTCTGTCCTTGGAGCATCACAGGAATCAGTCTCATGCTCCCACCATGACCACCACAGCAGCTGCTCAGGATACGGCCTGGTCCAGAAAACTTGGAATCATCTAGTCGCTGGTCTTGGATTGCATCAGTGGTGCTGCATAGTCTGAGGGCCTCGAGATGAGTACCCCCAGGTGAAAATACAGAATAAGGAGAATAATTAGCATAGCTGCTGTTCATAGTGTATATAAACAAGAAGCAAAATGCTGTGTGGGGCACATCCTGCGTCATACCGCTATGTAATGCACTGAGTGTATGCTTTGCTAAAAAGATAGGTCTTTAATCTAGTTTTGAAGAGTGAGAGTGTGTCTGAGCCTCGGACATTATCAGGAAGGCTAAACAGAGCATTACAGTAGTCTAGCCTAGAAGTCATGAAAGCATGGACTAGCTTTTCTGCATCTGAGATGGATAGCATACTTCGCAATTTAGCAATATTTCTCAGATGAAAAAAGGCAGTTTTTGTGACATGGGATATATGATTTTTGAAGGTTAAATTGCTGTCTAATATGACACCCAGATCTTTTATAGCTAACTCTAAATTTGTATCCCTCTAGTTGCAGGTCGAGTTGTGAGAACTGCTGTGTACAGGATTTAGGCCCAATAAGTAATAATTCGGTTTTGTCTGAGTTTAAGAGAAGAAAATTGTTGGTCATCCAGTCTTTAACATCTTTAATACACTCAGTTAGCTAGACAGTTCAGACGTCTCATCAGGTTTAGTTAAAATGTATAATTGAGTATCATCTGCATAGCAGAGAAAACTGATCCCGTGTTTTCTAATAATGTCTTTTAGGGAAAGCATGTATATTGTAAACAGCAAAGGGCCTAAAACTGATCCTTGAGGGACCCCGTACTTTACTGGCCTTACTTGTGAAAGCTGTCTATTAATATTCACAAACTGGTAACGGTCAGCTAAGTATGACCTAAACCATTTAAGAGCCTGTTCTTGGACACCTGTAGAATATAAGCGGTCTATGAGAATATTGTGGTCAATGGTGTACCTTTATATGTACCTTTTGAAAAGGTACTGCCCCAGTGACAGCTGCTGTACCTTTATTTCTGAGAGTGTGATGGTAAAAAAAAATGTCCAAATTATACAACAAAAAATTATAATAATGTCCTTAGCAATGCACATTTACCATTTGAAATTATATATATTTTTTATCATAAAAGAAAAACATTATATGTTGCTGATCTGCAGCTCAAGAAACATTTCTGTATGTAATTATCGATAGAGAAAACAACTTCTGTAATTGAAGTTTTCTTCATGATTCTTCAGTTGAACGTTAGAAAGAGCATTTATTTTAATTAGAGATGTTTTGTAACATTAGAAATGTGTTTACAGTCATTTTCGATCAATTAAATTTGTTCTTGCTTAAACAAATGAATGTATAACCGATACAGATTTCAATGACAACCATTTAACACTTTAAAATACAGTTTACATAATATCACATCATTTTGAATTATCACAGTCTTGTACAAGTTGTTTAATGCTTTTTATGTTTGTACTGTGTCAAAAAAAACATGCTATACACATTTTTCACTATATACATACAAAGCGAACAATATTCATCCATTCCAATACACCCACATAATTATACGTGCATCATTTAGCCTGCAGTGCTCAAAAGCAGAGAGCAAGAAAAATATTTGCTCCATAGGTCAAACCTGAGAAAATGATGTCAAAATAATAACAACTTGTTTATTCATTCATTTGTTCATAGATTGGTGGGTGGGTGGATGGATGGATGGATGGATGGATGGATGGATGGATGGATGGATGGATGGATGGAGAGACAGACAGACAGACAGACAGACAGACAGACAGACAGACAGACTGACTGACTGACTGACTGACTGACTGACTGACTGACTGACTGACTGACTGACTGACTGATTGATTGATTGATTGATTGATTGATTGATTGATTGATTGATTGATTGATTGATTGATTGATTGATTGATTGATTGATTGCATTAAAAGGGGTCAAATGATCTTTGGGTTATAGATAAAAGATCTTTGTGCATAGATAAGATCATTAATGTCTCAAGTAATGTCCCCCCAGTGTTGTGGAGACCCTTTGTGGTTCTTTGGTCAAGAAAAACTACTATGTTTGTAAAATAAAACCTTACTTATCTGTTACTTCTCATGTCGCATGAGAAGAAATGGTAGTCATGGTAGATTTGATGAAAAAAGATCCTCTGCATTTTCTGGATCGTATTCGGCTTTGAAATGATAGTAAGTATGATAGTATGATAGTAAAACATTTCTGTTACAATCTTAAAGTATTCAGCAAATCACAACACCAATCAGAGCAAACAGTGCTTTTCTGAAAGATGAGCTTTCTGAAAGCATTTCAGTCACATAAATGCCTTGCAATTACACCAGATACAAAGATTTTTTTTAAACAGTAAAAACGTCATATGACCTTTAACAAAGCCAACATTATTAATCAAGAAATAAATTTACTAAAATGCTAAAATGTCCAAAAGGATGTGCAAGTTTCAAAGATTTTTCATTCTGCATTTTCTCACACATTAAAAGAATACAGCAGAAGTACTTTTATAAGTAGGGTCATCAAATGTTTCATTCTAGATACCAATTTACACTGAAATTCATGTTATCCGTTTAATATCCAGAAGTTATTTAGAACAATTTTGGAAACCTTTAAGCATCAACTTCAATAGTATGTATTTGTTGTACTATGGATATCAGTAATTGCAGGTTTCTCAAATTTTTCAAAATAGCTTATTTTGTTTTCAACAGAAAAAGGAAACTCAATAAAGGGATTTAACCATTTGAAAGCAAGTAAATTTAAATTTCATGATTTAAACACCACTAATTGGCCATTATGTTCATAGGCTGTTTAAGCAGCAGTGTTTAAGAACAGCGCTCAAACATAAATTGACTTTTTTTTATTCAGTATGAATTAGTCCCAAAGTTGATACTTTTGACAATCCTATTTAAAAGAACTCTCAGTGTTATTTTTGTGTTTGGATAACAGCAAACTGTACATGAACACTCTGCTAAACATTTTATCATGTGTTCCGCAAAAGTCCTAAACTGGCCAATGCTGGCTTCCACACAATTCCTCCATGTTGTCCCTATGCAAATAGATTAGGCTAACTTAATAAGCTTTACAAATTTAAGTGGATTGAACATAAAACAATTAAATTGTCCCACTAAAAACACAAGAATTGTGTTGATTCAGCTCATTTGAACATGTTCACGCATACAATCACACAGGTGTGATTGGCTGGTTTCTAAAGTATATGATCACAACAATGTGATTAGAATGTTCAGAGAGCACGTCATCAACTGCTAAAATTCAAATTTGATGGCGCACGCTGAGACACAGAAAGACGTGCGCATTGATTGTCATAAATCACAATTTATCCATGCTTTCAAACTAATAACATTTATTTTAGGTTTCAGACATTTAAATACACATAACTACTAGCAAAACATACCATTTAAGGTTTGTAAAATGCATACTGATGTCTATGGAGATGGCAATAATAATTATTTTTCAATATAACTGGATGATGTGCTTTGTTCATGTAAGATACACATTGTTTATGTTACTAAAATATTTTCTCTATTTCTCTCCCAGATAAACAGATGCTTACCTTCATGTATTTTGGAAGAAAATTATGAATCAACATAATGTAAATCCAGAAGCTCGGATCTCTCCTGTGGTTGTTGCTAGAAGGGATACAGCTGCGATTGGAAGTTGTTGCTAGAATCTCACTAATGGGATACAGCTGCGATCAACCAGAAGTATTACTATTATTTATTAAATTACGCATTAACTGTATTTTATTTGCATCTACCCCTATCTCAACCCTAAACCTAACCCTCACGGTAATGTTAATATAGTATTGTTGTATAATGTCACAAAAATTGTGCTATATTGACATGAGTATCCTCAGCTGTATCCCAACGATTTGACCTAAAATCAAAATCTCAATTAATTGAACATTTTTAATTTGATTACGATTAATGAACGATTATTATTATTTCTATTTTAGCCCTCATAATTCACTGAAAAGTTTTGTACAGTAAATATGCTCACATATTACAAGTGAGAGATTTATGAATGAAGGGTGCATTACTTGACTTTAAAATAATTGAAGGAAACACACACTATCTACTAGCGATGATTATTTATTGAACATTAATGATGAACAACTGAAATTAAAAAACACATTGCCTAAAACCAACAGTCACTATTTTCTTATAAAAAGTTCAAATAA
This sequence comes from Danio tinwini, assembly GCA_903798205.1. Classification (NCBI taxonomy): domain Eukaryota; kingdom Metazoa; phylum Chordata; class Actinopteri; order Cypriniformes; family Danionidae; genus Danio; species Danio tinwini. Next base: position 973,006 of record CAIGQZ010032498.1, read on the forward strand.
ATAACTTGCACTTTTAGAAACAAAATGATTTGTTTTCAATGTTTTTCATATCAAAAGTAGAAAATAAACAGCATCTCTTCTAAATGAAATAAAATTGTATATCCTGTAAATAATATTTGAAACAGTGCATTACTTCTGTAAACAAATATTTTAATGTCTTAAGACATCTCTGGTGCAGCTTTCAATCATCGTCAATGTAGTGCAAACAAGTGACAAGTAGCTAAATTAATACTAACACTGTAGGGAAAGTAATTGAAAAAATTGACCTTAAAAAATTAGATCGATTATAGGTACTGAACGTCGATTGCATTGCGATTATTCGGCTAACCCTAAAAATACTTCTGGTTAACTTCCGATCACAGCTGTATCCCTTCTAGCAACAACGACGGTGCCCATTACCCAGCATATAACAAATAACAGGATCCTTATTAAGCTGTTTAAAAGACAAAATATATGTTCTATCACATATTTGAGAATCGGAGTATCTAAAATTTCACAATGTAATTAGAATATTTGTCAATATTTACAGAAAAGGGCAAAAAGAAACAAAATACGATATATTCATAGATCATTGGGGCTGGTGGGTAACGTGATAAACTTGACGCATCGACATGAGAACTTGCAATAGATTCTAAATAACGATGACAAAAAAAAAACCTCACACAGGAGGGTCAGCTGGAGTATTTAAAACTCACACATAAAAAGGTTAAATGAGTAGTCTGAACAACCAGTAGGAATATTTTTTGAGTGTACGTGCAGTGTTAAAAATGCTGGGCTCCACACAAGTCCTTTATGTTGTCCCAACACAAATCAATTAAGTTAACTTAATAATTTGTACAAATTTAGGTGGATTGAACATAAAACTTATGTTGTTTCAACTCATTTTAAATAGGTACTTCGAACAAGCAGTGAAAGTCATTTTTAGAGTGTGTTTGCAATGACATAACCATCATTTTAACTCAACTATCAGTTTCAGTGTAGCAGATTAAGAGTAAACAGACAGTCAGGCACCTCTTCTGTCTCTGTCGTCACTCTACCAGTAACTGATGTCCGTGTCTCCTCTCAGCACCCGGCCAGCCACCTTTAAACGTGGAGTGGAACCTGATTGGCTCCAAGCTCACGGTTCACTGGGAGCCTGTCATTTCCCTGGAGATGGAGTCTGATGTTACTGGCTATCAGGTAAGTGTTTTCCCAGCAGTGCAAAATCTCAGAGCTCAACCATAGGGTTTTACTTTCACATAATCCTATTAGCTCCTTTTATTCCTGCGAGCATTTAGGAAACAACTACATTAAAGTCCTTATATGATTCCTGTTGTTGGTCGATTGCACACTTTGGTGGTAACGGAAATTAAAAATAAAGCAAATCTCTACCACAGATCTGCAAAATATATACGGTGCACAGTATAGCGAAAACAGCAGGTGTGCTAATAAACACCGCCGTTCCCCCACGGTGTATGATAATTTGATTTTGCTTTGCTTTATCGCCTAAAATAGCTTGCGCGAAAAAAATCTGAGTGGTTGTTAGCACCTCTCTCTCATTTGTTCTCTCCAGGTGTCTTACAGAAGGAACCGCCATAAAGAAATTAACACAATAACAACAAATCTGACCTCGGTGGAGCTCACTCTACCTGCAGATGACGATTACGTTATACAGATACGAGCGCTGAGCGACGGGGGAGAAGGCATGCCGACTGAGCCCATCAACATACACAAGCTTAGTAAGAATACACTATTTTTACATCAGTACCATTTGGTTGTGTGGGATCTGTGTTGATGATGACCTGTCTGTATGATTTCTGCAGTGTGGTAACAAATGAGCAGTGGTGGAAAAAGAACCGAAAAATCATACTCAAGTAAAAGTACCATTACTTGCCCAAAAAATGTAGTGCAGGTAGAGTAAAAAAGTAAAAGCACTCATGAGTAGTGAGCATTACAGTGTGAAAGGATGATGCATTTACAGTACATGCAATTTGTGCAGGGATGTGTAAACATAACATTCTGTAGTGCTTTTAGTGATCACCTATGTTCGTTTTTTTCTTCCGTTGTTTTTTGTCCTTCTTTTATTCATTCGTTTGTTCATTCCATCCTTCATTCATTTGTTCATTCTTTTGTTTCCTTTCTTTCAGTTGATTCTCATCCAGTCGTTCATTCTTTTGTTCCTTGCTTCACTTGGTCCTTTGTTCTTTCATTTATTCATTCCTTTAGTCCTTTCTTGAATCTTTCCTCCGTTCGTTTGGCCCTCCCTTCCATCAGTAGTTTGGAAGTAGCTTCTTTCTTTCCGTTTAGGGATTGTTTAAGGCTGTTTAGCCATTCCAGTCATCATACAGTCTACATCATTCATTTTCTCATCAGTGACATGCAGTCTATAAACAGTCTCTGGGTCATTGTGTGTAAAGATTTTTGACATATGTTTGGACACTTTTGATGCTTGCAAAAGATTTGCTGCATTTACAAAGCGCCCATGTCTTGAGGTTGTTCAGTACTATCCGATTTACTTCCTATGTTAGATTTAATTGGACAAGAATCCCAGGACTGATTTGTCTACTTCATTCAATCACCGTAGACAAGAAAAAATAAAGCAGGGATTACATTTTGAAGAAAAATAGTGGAGTAAAAGTACCAATACAGCACAAAAAATGTGCTCAAGGGAAAGTAAAAGTACACATTTTTAAAACTACTAGGTAATTTACAATTCCTAAGAAAACGATTACAGTAATTGGAGTATTTATTATATTTTGTTCCTTTACATGACTGCAAATGAGTCACAGAATTAGCTTTATAATGGAGAAAATCAGAGAATTTGGCCATTTTGGATGAATCTGTCAAAAGTAGTGTTGTGCAGCTGAAGAGATTTTGATGGACTAGTGTTTGTGAGTATTAAACAGGAAAAAAGAATATTGAAATCTTATTAAAGAATTAAATATGAAATCGTTTTGTTCTGAATGTCTATTTAATTGAATGGTGCAGTTTTGTTTACTACACACCTATCTACATGTGTGAAACTTATTTGTCTTCTCACTGAGGACATAAACACGCAAATCTCCAGAGCTGATTTGTCAGTCACTTCAACACATTTTTACTGTTTTTTTTAAGATAAAATAAAAACTATCATAATATAATAACATAATTTAGAAACAGAAACTTCACAACAACAAACCAAAAATAAAGTTATGTTTAAAAATGTAAGGAAATTGTGATATATAAAGTGAATGTAGTTGAACTGCATCTCGATCATCACAATCACTGCAGAAGACCTATAGGAACCCGCATGGACCCAAGATTCTCACAGAAATCAGTCAAGTTCGTGATGAAAAAAATCATGGTTTGGGGTTACATTTAGTATGGGGGCGCACAAGAGATCTCCAGATTGGATGGCAACATCAAGATTTTTTTTGTGCTGTCCAATTTGAGAGATTCAATGTATTTATTTCAGCTGATTTCATCTAAGGCTGTGACTGAAGTCAGTTGTAATTTTGTGTTAAGCTGTGGTCACACTGGACTTTTCTCCCCATAGACTTCCATTCATACGCACGTGAGTGCGTCAGACCGGAAACGCAGAGTCATGCGTCATGTTTCGCATTTTACTGCGGTGCAAAGTTTAAGCTTGGTGAAATCTGACCTGCAAAATCGCATCACTTGACTGCGTGAGACCAATCCAGGATCAAAACATGACCTCTCTGAACAGAAATTTGAAACATGGAGCAATCGCTCGTTTTTTTTAATGCCTAACCAACTTGTTTACTCCTGCCTCTTTTCACAGCACAGTACGACAGAATTTCTCAAGCTCAAACTCTAGTGTGACCACAGCTTTACTCTTCCGTGTTTCTGCTTATGAACACCAGGTGCTCAATCATCACCTAATTAATCCTTTCATTGTCTCATTAACTTGAGTAACTTTAAGTCAATTTAGAGAGGGAGCAAATACTATCTAAACTGAGTACATTTTACTCAGAGGATTTTGCGGTGTACAAAAACTCTGCACTATCCAATGTACAACATTTCAAAGAACACAAAGCAAATGACCAAAACAAGATCGCTGCCAAGGAAGTTATGTCACAGCTTTTAAAATGCCGCAGGCCAATCAGGAGCAAGCAATCAGTCGGAATTGGCCAATCAGATGTTTTCTAGGCAGAGCACAGAGACAGATGAACCATGACAACCATAGGCAGTGCTCAATTTGTGCCAGAACAAGCCGGATCCGGATCCAGCACCTCTAAAATCTGAACCTCGTTTCCCATTCACCCCCACCCCACACCGTTCTTCACTTTTATCTGTAACACCTCTCCCTCCTCTAGTAACATGGCGGATCTGTCACCCCGATTTGTTCCAGGATCTCGCAATTTACAAACTAGGGAAAACACATATTTATTGATATATTGATATTTATTCATTGGGATAAAACCCTGTACCATCTCATTTTCAAGGGAGTCCCATAATTAATCACAATCACATAATAATAACACCTGAAGACAAAAACAAAACATAAAATTACACAACATCCAAAAAGCATAACATAACATTTAAAAAAAAGGGGGGGGTAGTATACATACATACATTTGTATATAATACATAGTACAAAAAATATATACAAATCAGTGAATCAAATCAATACATAAAATAATAACATCAGTAACCTCACGTAAAACAAGTACAATGCAAAGTAAAATATGATAACAAAGTTTGCTTAAAGACCTTAAATGGTGTAATGGATCGAATGTTAGCAGGTAAATTATTCTAACCTATTAGATCCTTAAACATAAAAGTTATTTTACTATTAGATGTTTTACAATGAGGAACAATAAAATAATCTGAACAGAATGGGGGGAAAAATACAAAATATTGTTGTAAATAATATGGATACTCAAAATAAATACATTTAAATATAAATTGAAGCCAGTGATTGTGTCGTCTTCTGTGAAAAGATGGCCACTGAAGCAGATCATACATTACACAATGATGTGTGTAAAAAGAACAACCCAAAACAAAATTGCAAAGTCTATTATATGCCGTATTAAGAAGAGCAAGATCTAATTTTGATGCACTTTACTTACAATATGATTAATATGTGATTTAAAGGAAAGTTCAGAATCAAGCCACACTTCAAGGTATTAATTCGTATCAACTTCATCCAAAGAAGTACCGTCATTAATTATATCGTCATTAATATTATAATGTGTGCCATGTCTGAAAAAGTTTTCTTAGGCCATGCAGAATATTAAATAATGTGAAGCAAAATCAAAATATCTAGAATGCAAGTTTTTTTCACTATCCAATATATTCCTGATTTATCAGATTTTTTTATAGTATATACCAGCCAGTTTCACTTTATAATTCAACTGAAATACAACACAAAATATTTTCATGACCAAAAGTGCTGATGCTCAAGTGGCTAAAGCATTTAGTCAATGCTTTCCCCGTCTATTTCTTCTTATGGAGTTGTTATGAACATCATAATGCTTTAGGACTTTTAATAAAACACAACAAGCTAAAGGAAGGCATGAAAAAACCTCTGCCCTCTTGGAGTCCCAGTTGAACGGTGTTACTTAAAAAAAAAAAAGAGTGATTTATGAATTCGATAGTGTCGGTTGCTCATATTTCGCCTCATTTATTCCACGTCTAACCCAATATTACATTTCCGTACGTAAGTTCAACCTGCAGGCGTGTGCAAAGCCCTCCTCTTTCAAGGCCCAAGATGTAAAAGATAAATATTCAATGCCAAAGGGATATTAAAACACCCAGGCCCCTATAAAATAAACAATGCACAGTTGACCTCATAATGTTCTCCTCCTGTTCCCCCGAGTGAACGGCGCAGGTGCAGATTGCCGAGTAGACTCTCTGTTACCGCGGCCCACAGAGTTCGATGCGCCTCTCTAAATGAGTTCTCACTGATTTGATGTGTCCTCCTCGTACACCTTTTATTCTCCACTGGGCTAAGCAGTCTGATCTTTATTAACTAGCCCAAGCTTTCTCCATCTATCTCTGCCTGCTGGTCTCTCTTTCTCTCTGCTCCCCCATGGAAACAGCGTCACAGGCTGATGCAACTGCTCTCTGTGGCTTATTGTTCGCATTTTTCATCTAATGGCCCGGCAATGTCTCGTTTTCACTGAGAAGCCCTGGCTTTTTCGGTTGTTAATGTTGGAAATTATTAGCTGTTGCCAATAGCCGAGGCTTTCCAACCTCCTATAGCATTAATTAGGTAGTTGTTTAAACTGCGGGGGAAAAAGTGCTCGGCGAGTGTCTACTGGAAGTCGATGTAAATCCGCTCAGAGCACAAGACTGCCCGCTGCCGTATGTAGAGCTAAACACTGATAAAGATGTAATTTCATCCTTCAATTCACAAAGATCAGGCCTTGGCGTTTATTTTATTCTCTGAGGAACACGTTTGGTCCTAAATTGAAATTTTGAAGCATGTTAGAAAAAAAAACATGAGGTGCGCAGGGAAGCTTTTCCTTTATAAAGAGAAGCTGATGAGTACAATCAAAAGTTCAAGTTTAAGTCCAAAAGATATTTAAAATATTTGAATATTTCTGATTCAAATTGGATTGATTAATCAAGTTATAGGTAGGGATGTCCCGATCAGGTTTTTTTTTGCCCTTGAGTCCAAGTCATTTGATTTTTGAGTATCTACCGATACCAAAACCCAATCTAATACTTCTATAATACATAAAAAAAAGATAAAGAAGAGCGAAGAAACAGATCCAGGATGCTCCTTATTATTATTTTTTTTTATTCGCCTTATTTTAACATTTAGCAACTCTGTTAACAAACAGAGAACTTCTGTGAGGTAGCTTGAACAATCCAGTAATAAATAACATCAATTCTTTACTTTTTGACTTTATTGCAACAGTAAATTTAAAAAAAAATCTAATATAAAAACAAAGAGCACCTCAACTTAAAATACTTGACAGGCAATCCCAAGTTTATATACCTCACTATTTGCTATGACAATGTTGTCATCATCAACTTTATAATACACTACCTCCAGACCGCAGACATTCTCGTGCTTTCCTCTTCTGCTTCCGTGTTCTACTTTGCCAGCATTTAACCAATAGTGTCTTTATTTAACAATTATTTTAATTATTTAACAATTCATTTAACAAAGTAGTGTCATGTCGCACGCGTTGCTGTTTCTGTGTGTCAGTCAAGAGAGAGGTCTAACTCTGTGCCACTGCATAACTATTGATGTGTTATAAAATAGTGAGAATATATATACTGTTGAAGCCAGAATTATTAGCCCCCCTGTTTATTTTTTTTCCCAATTTCTGTTTAACGGAGAGAAGATTTCTTCAACACACTTCTAAGCATAATAGTTTTAATAACTCATCTCTAGTAACTGATTTAATTTATCTTTGTCATGATGACAGTAAATAATATTTTACTAGATATTTATCAAGACACTTCTATACAGCTTAAAGTGGTATTTAAAGGCTTAACTAGGTTATATAGTTAACTAGGCAGGTTAGATAATTAGGCAAGGTATTGGATGGTGATGGCTTGTTCTGTAGACTATCGCAAAAATCAAAAAATATTTGCTTAAAGGGCCTAATAATTTTCACCTTAAAATGGTTCTTAAAAAATGAAAAACTGCTTTTATTCTTGCCGAAATAAAACAAATAAGACTTTTTCCAGAAAGACAAAATATATATATATATATAGATATTATTCGAGTCCTGATTGGGAGGTAACGTTCGATTCCGATCGAGTCAAAGAGCTTAGAATGACCAAGAGACAACACTCTACTGCGATTTCGGAAACAGCCACTAGATGGCGCAGCAACCATTTTGGAATAAAAATTCCAATAGAACTACAGCATAATATAAGTCTGTAAAATAAACTATTAAAATTGCTGATAATTGTGATAGCAAGTGTTGTATTGTCGTCTTTCAGGTTGTATCTCAGCTTTAATGCGCTTTTTAAATAAATAAATAAAAAATAAAGCAGCTGCTTGCCATCGTGACAGCAGTGAGATCCAATGGAGAGCCAATCGCTTTCACTCCAAAATGGCGGATTCCGGGGCTGTTGCTGGGCGCAGCTGTTGCAATAGAACGTTCTATTGAGTGTCGCCTCTTGGTCATTCTAAGCTCTTCGATCGAGTCTGAAACCGCGTGATTGGACCTGATTTCCGATCACGTGATCAGATCTGTACATCCCAAGTTACAGGACTATTTTTGTACATATATGCATATGTATATACAGTTGAAACTAGAATTATTATTGCTCCTGTTAAATTTTACTTCTTTTATATGTTTATTTGAGAGAATTTTTTGCACATTTCTATGCACAATAGCTTGTTCTGTAGCTAATTACAGTGGTCCCTCATTATTCATGGGAGTTACGTTCTAAAAATAACCTGCAGTAGGCGAAATCTGTGAAGTATTCCACTTAATTTTTTTGATTATTATACAGGGTGGGTCATTTATATGGATACACCTTAATAAATTACATAGACAATTGCCTTCAGATGACCCCAAAGATAGGGTATAAGTCTAATGGTGTCAGATCGGGAGACCCTGGGGGCCATTCAACTGGCCCACGATGACCAATCCACTTTTCAGGAAACTGTATTCAGGAAACCATTCCAATTTTATTTAGGTGTATCCATATAAATGGCCCACCCTGTAGATGTTTTAAGGCTGTAAAACCCCTCACTATACACTTTATATACTTTTCTCAGACAGGCATTAACATTTTCACACTTTTCTCTTGTTTAAACACTCTCAAAGTTCAAACATTCGTAGAAAAATCAGTCCAGTATTATAGAATGAAACCAAAGATCAAAACCTGTTGTCAGGCACAAACATTCATGGCTGTCAGCAAAAGGCCCATAAAGCTTTTTAGCTTTTGTGTGGATAATGTTGGCCCCCAGCGTAATGTTCTTTTTCCTGCAGTCACTGATCCACAAAACTATAGCAGACTCCATCTTTAAGGGGGTCGCACACTGGATGTGCTGCGCACATAACAGTTGTAAGTAACACACATTGGACGCGCACATTCGCATCTTATTTAAAATGAAATTATTCAGATGTGCGCTCTGTGGCGCAGCAGAAATATAGCTGTTGTAGCTGGGCACTACATACAGCTGCCAAATTGTGGCGCCAGTGTGCATACACTGCTCTGTTTATATGTTTACAATTCTAAAATGCATTGCGCTGTGTGCCGCGTCGTGTCGTTTGCCATCCCCTTTATGATGGTCTTGCGGCAGACAGTTACAACCATTTTTGTATTCTTGTTGGAACTCACAATGCTAGCGATTGAAGATTTATGTTAATTTGGCAAGCTGAACGCATTATGTACTGTACAGGAGACACAGAGGAAATTGATTGACAATGGTCTACAGCCAATCAGGACGCAGAACACAATGCACTGAAGAAAAAAAAAAATCATGTCAAATTGCACAAAAAATAAAATAAAATCAGTGAAACTGCGAGGGTGCAAAAGGTGAACCGTGTTATAGCGAGGGACCACTGTACTACTAATTTTGAGGGCTACTAATTGTAATCCTAAAATGTTTTTTTTAAGAATTTTAAATGGGTAGCACGGTGGCTCAGTGGTTTGCACTGTCACCTCACAGCAAGATGGTCGCAGGTTCGAGTCCCAGCTGGGCTAGTCGTCATTTTGCGTGGGTTTCCTTCGGGTGCTCTGGTTTCCCCCACAGTCCAAAGACATGCGCTATAGGTGAATTGAATGAGCTAAATTAACCTTAGTGTGAGAGTGTGTGTGAATGCAAGAGTGTATGGGTGTTTCCCAGTATTGGGTTGCAGCTGGAAGGGCATCCGCTGCATAAAACATATGCTGGAATAGTTGTCAGTTCATTCTGCTGTGGTGACCCCTCATAAATAAGGGACTAAGCCAAAGAAAAATGAATCAATGAAAAATTAAAAACTGCCTTTATTCTAAAAATTAAGCCGAAATAAAACAAAGAAGAAAGCAATGTTATAGAAAAAACTGTGAAGATGTTCTTAATCTGTTAAATATCACTTGAGAACTATTTTAAACAGAATAAACTGCCCAAAAGTGCTAATCATTTTGCCCTCAACTGTATACAGTGCACGGTATATGTTTAAAGTTTTTCGTCCCAACAAGAGTTTACTTTGAATTAAAGTTCAGGTTACTGTGTGACCAAAATAACAATAATTATCAAAAAAAAAAACTTTTGTGCATTTTTATAGTATCGCAAACTCTAAAAGTAAAAACAGACTTCTTGTGAATTTTTCAATCAGTTGTGTATTTATTTGAAATCGAACTGCTCACATTAAAGTTATGTTTAAGTACAGAAATATTGCAGGAAGTGCACTAAAATTTATATTTTGCTCTAAATATTAATAACAATTTCTGAAGTCTTGGTTTAACTTTTTGATCATTATTTAAACAGCCCTCCTACCTTTGCACAAGCGTTTAGTTTAAAAGAAATGATTTGTTATAAGTCAGAATCTGCACATAAATCTAAGGAATTTATCTTCAACTTTTTTATTTTGTTTTGGATTTTTTTTCGAAACATAAACAATAATGCATAGCTTTAATCCCTACTTTTCAACATACTATATAAAGAACTGTTGTCTATTGACTCTGATTTAATTTAGATAGCTTTTCTGTATGCTCTTAATTTATTTATTTTCATAAAATTTTATACAATTGTAATTAACTTACCCCATTCTTTGTTTTATTAGTCTTTTTTTTCTTTTTTCTCCTGGTTGTGGTTGTATATTTTCATTCATGAATTAAAAAAAAGGATTTAAGATTAACAAAATTTTTATTCTAAAATTCTATTTTTTATTATCACACTTGATTACAACAGTCCGTAGAAACACTTTGATTGACATTCTTCCCTTGTACATGTCATCAGAGGGGCAAAGTCTCACTCATTAGTGATCTCTCCCTCATTAGCATAAACAGCCCTGAGTGAGAAGCAGCTTTCTGCCATTAACGTTTTTACCATACCGTTGAGGATAATATCAGTGGCTAAGACGCATTATAAATGTGGAGCATTTTAGATGTCTTATGAGCCACTTCTGACATTTTCAGTTTTTCATACAGATAACGTTAGTCCTGTTTTGAATCTGCTGCTCTGGTGATGCAAAGAGGTTTTAGCTCCACCCTCTTCTGATAAGAGTGCTAGGAGCACAAAGCGAAAGTCACCAAAACGGCACAATTTGGATCAAAGCCTAAAAAGGGCAGTTTCAAAGAGTTATAGAAAATAATTTGTGGAGTATTTTGAGCTGAAACGTCACACACAAACTCGAGAGACATCAAAGACTTATTTTACATCTTGCAAAAAGGGGCATAGCGGGTCCCTTTAAGACCTCCTGAACATACTGTATATGGGTAGTTGACAAATAGACATTAAATAAGCATTTTTTCTAAAACACAATTTTTGTAAAAAAAAAAAAAAAAAGTTATATTTATGTAGTGTGAAGAGGTCATTAACTTAATTACCTAACTTATATGCTCTTTTTATTTTAATATCCTGTGAGGTGTAAGATTTTACAGAGCACCCCACCCCCCTCCTCCTATAATACGTTCTTCTAAAGCTGTTTCATTGTAAATGAACAGTTGAAACAATAAGTAATATGTTATTTTATTATTATTATTTACAAAGGATGGAATAAATAGCATACATTAGAAAAGGCTGCAAATAAATTAGCAAACAATTTAGTCTATTAAGAATAGCAGAAGCTATTACAGTATAAAGACATTGAATCAAGTTGTCAAATCTCATCAGTCTTTTCTTCACTGTATGATTTAAACTTTCTGAATAAAGAGCAGCGAATGAATCTCTCATTTAGATCCTTCGTTTGATTACAATAAGTAACAGAGGGTGTCGCTTTAAAAATGAACAGATTCATAATGAAAGCATTTGATTGCTTTCCTAACTGTTTATCTTCATTTTAGACAAAATGTGTTGTGTTTAAAAGTAAACCAACCAAAATGTTAGATGTAATTATTATTATTATTATTATTATTATTATTATTATTATTATTATTATTATTATTATTATTATTATTA
>CAIGQZ010032498.1:993326-1015305 GCA_903798205.1 Danio tinwini
TGTTTGTTTGTTTGTTTGTTTGTTTGTTTGTTTGTTTGTTTGTTTGTTTGTTTGTTTGTTTGTTTGTTTGTTTGTTTGCTTGTTTTTCACTTGGTCATTTTTAAATATATTTTGAGATTTAATTTTTAAAAACGTTGTACTATACTCTATTTTGGTCTCTTCCAGCACTCCATAATAGTATTTTTTTTTAATAGCACTAAAATGTTTAGGTACAGTGAAGTGACAGCTTTGAAGTTTCAATAACCTGATTTTTAGCGTTGTTAAGCATTACATCATAATCTCAAAACAACTTCTTGACTCTATTTTAAGTTGTCTTATGTATAACAACAAATTAGGTGTCAGCTTTTATTCTTTTCTTTGCCCTCTGGTTATCTACATGCAGTTACATCTAAACAATCAGAATCAACCTGCAGCCGTTGTTTTTTCACACACCATCAAATAGGCCTTTGCTTTTAGTACAGATAAAGTACAGATAAAACAGATATCAGCACATCCCTAGAAGTTATTCACTTTAAAAGGTTGGATACTGCACAGGTTTGCTGCGTCTGAAACCAGAAATGCTGAATGATTGCTAAAAGCCACTTGTGTGTGTGTGTGTGCGTTTTTGTTTATTTATTTAATGGCCATGTACATTGTGACTCTTCTATGTATTCGAAGCTTGTTTAGCAAACCTTAGATAAATAGTTTGCATTTTATTTGTTATTTTCTCGCTGTGCTGGACTGCAGTGCAGATTCTAGGCCACTCACCAGATGCTCCTCAGGGCCTTTATCAGCTGAATCAGATGCGTTTAGGAAAGCAGCGAGCAAAAAAGAAAATCTGCTTACCCAGTAGCGTTCGGATTGCTTTAGACGCTTTTAGTCTCGGTAATTAATTATTATACTTGTGTATCACAATACTAAAACACATATGGCCTAAAACTCTGCTGCCAAAATATATAAACACAAGAACGAGGAAGAAAAATTGCAACCCAGGCTCTTGAGAAGTGCGAGCTCATGGTGACATTTTTGCTTAGGTTCTTGCAGGTTTTGATGCAGATTCAACATTAAATGTCCGGGGGAGGGGTGCTAAATTATTACATCTTAATTAACAACAACTGAAATTAGCAAACACTCAGGGGAGAGAACAAAGCATCGGAACTGATCAAACACTTGAAACAAACTTACTAATGAACAGAAAAACAATTAAACATAATACAGATTATAGAGTATATATAGAAGCTGAAAGAGTTACATTACAAGGAACAGGTGAACACAATAGGTAGCCATAGTAATAACAAACTTTAAAAGAGACCTGTCGCAATTCAGAGACTTGCATTCGGAGTATGATTGTGTCAGTTTAGATATACATATGTTCGCCATCATCTTTGTGTGTTTTATGTCTGTACTCAGAAAGAGCTGAAGAAAGACGTTGGGCCCTATCATACGCCTGGCGCAAGGCACAACGCAATTGTTGTTTGCTAGTTTCAGCTCGACGCAAGAGTCATTTTAACGTTTTGCACCACGCTGTTTAAATTGGCGTTCTGGTTTAAAAAAAGGTGTGTTGAGGTGCATTGCTGGCGCGTTGCTATTTTGAGAAACTAGAATAGACTGTTTAATAGACCAGCTAAGAGATTTAAAGACCAGAGCAGATCACGTTAGATGTGCTCCTCGCTTATACATTGCTTAATACACACAGAATGTAGAGCAATACGCAAATATATTTACAAATAAAAAAGAATTAAAGTATTAAAATATTACAAAATTTTATATTTTCTAGCCTACATAAATATAAAATCTACTGCCTTCATGTCTTTTTCATCTAGGGGGGCTTTTTCAGTTTATTCATGACAAATTGCTTCTGTATAATGTTATTATTATTAACAATATTATTTATTATATGCATATTTATATTTGTTTTATTAAAAACAAGTTTAGATTTGCTCACCTGTCAGCTTTTAGACCATATGGGGCATAGCATGTGTATTTAACTTCGTTATTATTGTTCATTTATTAATTAGCTGGAAATTAGAACTGAAATTATAAATAGTTTTGAAACAAATCTTTGCGTTTAACAAACAAAATTAATTATGTAGGCTAATGGATGTCTGTGCGTACAACATGTTTCCTTATCCACGAGAGTGAAGGTGAAAGTAAAGAATGAGGAGACTCATTCTCTCATTCTCACGCTGCAGATGGTCTGTTTAACTGTTTTCTCGCTAGTGAAAAGTTCGGCCACTTACAAAAACCACCATGTAAATAGCAAATGCGATTTGGCGCAACGCAACTGACTCTTAAAGGGAATGGGAGATGAGACTCTGATTAGTTTATTCTCAAAACACACCTATAACTCATTAAGAGAATAAGCTCAACCCTGTTAGACCAAAGCAGAACGTTCCATCGTTAAAATAGCAAAAGTGGATTCTGACACGCCTTTAATGCTTTTGCACTCTGCGCTTTGGACTTTGCACCTAGATCGTTAAAATAGGGCCCTTTATGTGCATTCTTAATTTCTTTTACAGCATAGATATTATGCTGTTTTAATGCTGTTTTCACGTTTATATGTGGATTTAGACATTTCATGAAACAATATTTGTATTAATCCAAAACTTCCAAAAATCACGATTGTTGCTGTCTGGACATACAGTAATCCATTTTATGGCAAAATGTGATGCAAACGTTTAAAAATTATGCTCATCGTATAAGAGTTTTTACTACATACTAATCTAAGCATGTATTATTCAGTCACAAGATGGCACCAAACACAAGCTTATATATAAGCAATATCACATAAGTAGCAGTGCAATATGGCTGAATCGGCACTGGCGGGTTGGCTTAAGGCCGCAGGCCGAGTGCTTTAGGACATACTCACACCATGTACAGTTGCCTTGAACCGGGCCAAAGCACGCTTGTCTCCGCGATGGCCCGCATTCACATTATATTCAGGCCTGGGCATGCTTACGTCATCGATGATGCACTGTTCCGTTTAAGAAGTGCTCTCGCTCAGCACAGTGGAGATTTCTTTAGTTATATCGATTAAGTTGTTTGATATGCGTGACGCAGTCAAATATTTCGCTGAACAGATCAGCCACTTTTGACGCTCATAAACAATCATAAAGTCCTCGTGCTGCAGGAATTAGGAGGTTTGCTGAAGCTGCAGCTGTGGTGCAGTGAGGGGTTTGCGTCTTTAATAAACTACGACAGTTTGCATTTATTGAACAGTAAGAATGATTAATTAATCCATATGAAACAGTCCCTTAAAAGTCATGTCTCGCTTTCAGTTTCAGAAAACTGAACTCACATTGCAAGCGTACCGCGCCTGAGCCCAAGTGAACCGCGATTCAGACATTCGGGAAACGGGCCTGGGCACAGTTCGGATAGCATAGTGTGAGTACGCCCTTAGTGTCCCACCAGTGCCGATATACAGCCATATTGCACTGCTACAAGTGTGATATTTCATTTATACAACAGTTCAATGGTATAATCCGTGACCAAAAAAAATATCAAACACAGAGAGTGTCAAAAACCCTTTTGTTTGAGGAACTACTTTTTTTTCCGCTATTCATTTACATCTGCAACTGATGTCAGAACAGCAGAAACCATTGCTAATTCACCAACGTCACTTTAGAGCTAGTAATTGAATGATTTTCTAATTTAATGTTAAAAGTGATGACAAAACAGGTGATTTTGCTGACATTTTAAGATTATAAGGCTGAACGGCATGAAATGCCATAAAATCCAAAACAACGCATCCACTAGCAGATTACTATGGTATAAATACAACACTACAACATACAAAAGAGAGATGTCGACTAAGAATGTCACTTACCTGTTTAATAATGATTTAAACAGCTGTAGTTTGAAATCTAAAAAGAAAATGCTGAGTTTTTCTCCACTAAGGACTTATTATGCGGTCTCTGTCGCCATCTTGTGGTGCAACCGTCTTTGCTCTGCTCAGTATGACAGGCTGATGGATGCCCACGCGCTGAATCTCCCAAATTTAAAAATATTTAAAATAGGCACTATCCTTATAAATAAACTGCATACTTGCAATCTAAACAACCACATTCTCATGTAAAAAGCCTCAAAAGTACATTATGTAGTGAGTTTATTGATTTACTGTCACTCTATGTGGGCGCAGTAATACAGAAGAGTGAAGAGGCTGTACAAGTGCTGTTATTGTAGAATATTGCACGGCTATCAGCCAATCAGATTTAAGAACCAGACAGAACTGTTATAACATGACATAACTAAATAACATACTTTGAACTGTCACAACTGACCTATTTAGAATCAAGTATTCCAGACAGCCATGTTAAAATCATCAATAATCTGATCCTGTGTTTACGATTTATGCAAAACAGAACAACAGCAGTTGGATTTACTGTCTTCTAAGCTTCATTTCGCTTAGAAACTGCAGCAAAATGTGTGCGTAAGTACTGTTATTCTGAAACATAGACAAAACGTATTTTTCCAATGAGCCTGGGTTGTTGTTGTAGCTGTTTTTTGGGGGAGTTTTGTAAAAAAAAATAAAAATTAGTAGAGGAACATTTTTTTCACTGAGCCTGGGTATAAAAACTGAAAGCACAGGATTTGACTGATCTTTATTGTAATGTAGAAGCCATTAAACCGTACTAATAAATTATAGCGCACCCTGCGGGGGCCTTTGACCAAATCTGCAAGAGAATAATGGTTATTAGGACAGCGGAGACAAGATGGATATGAGACGACCAGCATCTGAGCTGTGTCAGGACAACTGACAAGGAGCGATTTTGTTTTTTTTTTTCGTTTTTTTCTCCTCACAAAAGGGACACGGCCACCTTTCTGTGTCATTTTAGGATGACCTCAAAGGGCCTCACTTATGCACATTTGAGGGGACTCTAGGGCACAGTTTTATTTTCACTCGGCCTTGGTTTTGAATTGTAAGGTCAAACATGAAAAAGTTGAAGTGGGTGTAAATGAAAAACGCTCTCTGAGTGAGAAAAGTCGCGTCGTCCCTACAGACTTGCCGTACAATATAGATGTCACATCAAACTCTGTTGAAGCTCTTGGATGTTTTTGTGTCCGGGATGAAGGCTGCTGCATGATTTTGATTTAACCTTTGATAATGGCTGCTGACATTTAGGTGCCTGTTGGGACTTGTGTATTTTGTTCTGGATTGTCAGCCCATTTTTGTGGATATTATTCATGTTTTCTCTGGAGTTGCTTCATCGGAGATCCTTAAGTGCTTTTTATATATGAAAAAACAAACAAAAAAATCATTAGTTTATGTGATTGCTTCAGAAAAGGTAAAAAAAAAAAGTGTTTTGTATTTTCCAAGTATTGTTTTGTTCTTTCTATTTTATGACATCAAACTTGTAATGGACTTTTTTGTTAAAGGTCAAGTGCTGTCCTTTAAAGTAAAGCAATTTGACGGCAATTTGAAAAAATACGACGCTCAGAGACTGATTTGCGGAAGGATATTGTAATGGAATGCAAGATGATATTTTGTTTCTTTTTCAATTGAAAAGACAACAAGATCAAGATTAACTTGTGTTTTCGTGCATTAGTTTTAAATAGATCCACCTTCCATACTTGTAACAACACTTGACCTGAGGTTTTTGATAGTTCTGTATTAATACGTTGTATAATGAATACATCTCTGTGAGATGATGTACTCGAGCTGAATACAGTTTTCATATTGAAAAGAATCGGATTGTGTATAGTAAAGCTGTGCATGTTGATTGTTTATTGTGTGTACATTTTCTAAAGCAAATTTAATAAAAAACACCTATTGGAGATTTACCTCCATAATGTCACAAAACTGAGTCATTTTTTTCTGTAACACAAACACACACATACACAAATGTTGGTAACACTTTATTTTGAAGGTCCAATTGAGTATTAGTATACTGTCTGCTTAACTAACATCTGCTGATCCTGCTCCTTCAACAGACATTTAACTGACTATAAGAAACTTTGCAAATACGTCAACTTACACTAACCCTAACCCTAACAGTCTACTTACAATCTAATGAAAATTAGTTGGCATGTAGATGCACTGTAACTTAAATTCAACAAATGGACTTTCAAAATAAAGTGTGACCCAAATATTTGTTTTTGTGAATTGTGGGGACATTACATAGGTTTCCGTTGTTTTTACACTGTACAGACTATTTTGTATTGCCCTAACCCCACACTACTCCTAAACCCAGTTTTAATTTATGGAAAAAGCATCAGCAATGTCCTCACATTTCTGCGTTTTCAGAATGAGCCTGGGTTGCATATATAAGTATGCTGTTGAGTTGAGTTGAAACAAGTTTCTTATGACTTTTTTGACTTTTGGGATGAATGTAAAATATTAATGCAAAATTACCTTTTTTTTAGAATCATTTTAAACACTATTGAATATTTAATAGTATCCATTTTATGAGTATTATCCTTACAATAAACAACACAAGAATCAGTTTTAGATTTAAGTTTCTGCTCTGAACCAAAAAATCATAACATAACATTTATGAAGAGTTTATTTGAATTATTCATTCATTCATTAATGTTCTTTTTGGCTTAGTCCCTTTATTAATCTGAAGTCGCCACAGCGGAATGAACCGCCAACTTATCCAGCACGATTTTACGCAGCGGATTCTTCCAGCCGCAACTCATCTCTGGGAAGCATCCACACACACACTCATTCACACTCATACACTACAAACAATTTAGCCTACTCAATTCACCTGCACCACATGTCTTTGGACTGTGGGGGAAACCGGAGCACCCAGAGGAAACCCACGGGAATGCAGGGAGAACATGCAAACTCCACACAGAAACGCCAACTGAGCCAGCCGAGGCTCAAACCAGCGATCTTCTTGCTGTAAGGCAACAGCACTACCTACTGCGCCACTGCATCGCCTTTTTATTTAAATTAGTAAAAAAAAAAAAGAAAAAGAATCATCAGTATAATGTTAAACATTATATTTTTACACACTAATATTAAATTATTTACATTAATAGAAAACAAGAAGTGGTCCCAATATTGTGCTTTGGGGCACACCACATTGCTGAATCAGAAAATCAAATGTATTCCCTTTTAAGACAATGCATTATCTTCTTTTTTGAAGATAATAATTAAAAGGTTACAAATTCTGACAGTTTTAGTATGCTAGTTAGCTATTGTGTTTTTTTATAAATTAGAAGTTACAGTTTTTAATCATGTATTAACTATTCTGTATTACAGTTTTTCTCAGTTGTTTTGGTACATTTCTCAGATCAGAATTGAAATTTGCAAAACAGTAAGTGCATTCCTCAAAACAACATGTACAAATAGCAAAACACCATGAATTACCTGCAAAAGCCAGTCTCTTGCCAAAAATCCAATTCATCTCTCAAAACTACATTTCTGTGTCAATGAACATGTCAGTGGCATCAGAATGACAAGTCCTTGTGTCATTGTGTACAGATAAGACAGTCAAACATTGTCAATATAACAGTGTACTTTGAAGGGCTGTTCTGATGGAAACTATGCTGTTCATACTGTAATTTGTTACCAGATCATGTCATTGTGATACGGAAAGGAAAAGACAGCACTGCCTAGCACTGCCTAGCACAAAGAAAAAACTAAACAAAAGACATAGGACATTCTAGCACACATTCTAGACAGATTTAGAAGTGACAACATATTATGACAACATGTTCAAGCATTTTGCATTTAAAGACTTGAACACATGAACATGAACTTATGCCTAAATGTTGTTGGGGGTGAGACTATTCAGACAGAGGCCATTATTATACATTTTGATCAAAATGACATAAGCAATTGATAATGTAGGAAACATCAGAAAATTGCACGTAATTTTTTACATGGATGTACCGAAGCATTTGCAACTTGTTCAAAGGAATAGGAAACTGCTTTTTTGATGTGTACAAGTGACACAGTGATGTGAAGATTAAACAGGTAGTTTTGAGAATTTCAATTCTGATCTGAGAAATGGACCAAAGTGACTGAGAAAAAGGCAAGGCAGGGCAAGTTTGTTTATATAGCCCATTTCATACACAGTGGCAATTCAAAGTGCTTTACATGAACAGGAATAAAAAAATAAAAACAGATAATAAAAAAAAACTGATAAAAATGTGTTAAACAGGTTATAAAAGAATGAAAAAGAAGAGAAATACATAATAGTGTGATCTGTCAGACGTAGCACAGTGCTCATTCAGTAAAGGCACAGCTAAACAGATGTGTTTTCAGTCTTGATTTGAATGTGCCTAATGTTGGAGCACATCTGATCATTTCTGGAAGCTGAATGTAGCAGCGAGGGGCATAGTAGCTGAAGGCGGATTCACCCTGCTTTGACTGAACTCTTGGAATTTCTAGTTTATATGATCCTAGAGATCTGTGACCTGTTAGGTTTGTATTCGGTGAGCATATCTGTATTGTATTGAGGTCCTAGGCCATTTAGTGATTTATAAACTAGTAACATTTAAAATCTATTCTGAATGTAACTGGGAGCCAGTGTAAAGACCTGAGGACAGGTGTAATGTGCTCTGATTTTCTGTTTCTGGTCAGAATCCTGGCGGCAGCATTCTGGATGAGCTGCAACTGTCTGATTGTCTTTTTAGGAAGGCCAGTGAGGAGGCCGGTACAGTAATCCACCCTGCTGCTGATAAAAGCATGAACAAGTTTCTCTAAGTCTTCACTGGAAACAAAGCATCTGATTCTTGCAATGTTTTTGAGATGATAGTATGCTGATTTACTAATTGCTTTGACATGACTATTGAAATTGTAATTATAATCAGTATTAACTCTTCTGTATTACAGTTTTTCCCAATTGTTTACACACAATTACTTGTATTTCAGACACAATGACTACAACATGTAACTGATGCACCAACCTCCTGAACCAATTCTGCTAAAGTACAAGCACAATTTCTGCTTTACACTCACATTGCGGATTTAAAACACACTTTTTTAAAACACTACAAACAATTCTCTGCATTTGGCACAATTTTCCTGTTTTCACAAGGAACACACTGTCATTCAAAATTGTAAAGTGAGTTGTCCTACTTTGCATACCAACTCATCACATGGGTAAACACCTGCCACACATAATTGCTATTTAGAAATCAGAGCTCATCTCATATTCTCCATTTCTCAATCCTATTGAGGATATTTTTTTCTGCCTGGGGATGGAAAGTGTATGACCCAAATCCACACTTTTTTTTTACTGTAACTATTCTGTAAATACTTCTGTTGATGGCATATGTAGACCACGTTATGTGCAACTTTGTGTTGGTTGGGATGAACACTGTGGGGGAAATACAGTCAAATATATTTGGTACCGTGTGTTTGTGTGTTTTGTATAAAAATAATATTCTGAAAAATTTTGCAATGCGCTTATGTAGGCCTGTGTACTGTCTGTAGTAAGTGTAACACTGAACAAAAAAGACTTACAGTAAGTCATTATGATAAATTGAGAAGTGGTCAAAGTGTTTTACATTAAGCACATCAGTGATCAACTGGTTCTTATAAATGTCTATTCATGTGATGGTTTGTGTGTGTCATTCGAAAACAAAACACCATTTTGTGAAGAAATCACATTGTTTTGAATGTAAAGTTTGATTTTGCAGGAGAATTGAAGGGTTTTGCCTAATGTGTGTGTGTTTTGTGATTTGTGTGCAGAGTTCTGACAATATGAGACATGCTTTCAGAAAATGTGTGTAAACAATTGGGAAAAACTGTAATAGTAAAACGGAAATATGTAAATGGCTGTATTGTATTTTAATCCTCTGCCGGTTTTTTTTCAAGATGGTATATTTGAACAATGGCCGAAAGAGCCATTGTTGGTGATCTTTAAAGGTGAGGTTTTTTTTTTTTTTTTTGTATATTTTACATCCTGATTGCACCATTCTATACCTTTTGTATATTATTAGCCTAAATAATGTTTTTGGGTCCCCCTGAAACATTACAGTTGTATTCTGTGCAAACTGTATGTTATGTGAGAAAATGCTGGCGTTTTCTTCATTTGTTTGAGTTGTGAAATTTCCCAGCAGGCACAGGACATCAACATGACGTCAGATTGACGTTGTAGCCTAATGTCGTGGGATGTTGCATTTTGTTTGGAAATGAAAATCGGGTTGACATCAGAACCCAATCTCAGACCGACCTCAATGTCCAACGTTCAACCTAAAATCAACCAAATATCAACGTCTAATGATGTTACAGCTTGACGTTGTGTGGACATTACACCATGACGTCTGTCAGACGTTGGATTTTGGTTTGCCATACCTGATAAATGAATGTCAGTAATTGACATCAATATAACGTTTGTTAAGCTTAGTATCAATTGGCGTCGTTAATGTCGTTTGGACAGTGTTTGGATGTCAAAATAACCTGTGTCCTTAGACGCTGGCTAGACACTGAATTTTGGTCACCTGACATCATGACCTAAATCTAACCTAACATTAACGTCTTATGATGTTGTGTGCCTGCTGGGTTATGAGGATTTGCATCACGTTTGCTGTTAAACCGGTGAAGATCTTTACTCAATTTGCTGGTCTTGTTTCCTCAAATTGCAGCTTGTTAAGCTCTCCTGGCTACTGTATATGTGTTATCTTTTACAGTTTGTCAAATTCATTTCAATTCAATGTTCAAAATTTAAACCAAACAACATTTTAGTATCAATTTAATTCAATTCATCTTTATTTGTATAGCGCTTTTACAATGTAGATTGTGTCAAAGCAGCTTGACATGGAAGATTATAGTAAATTGAAACAGTGTCAGTTCAGTTTTCAGAGATAAGTTCAGTTCAGTTTAGCTCAGGTCAGTGTGGGTTAATAATCACTACTGAGAGTCCAAACACTGAAGAGCAATTCCATCGATGCGCAGCTCTACAGATTCCGAACCATGCAAGCCAGTGGCGACAGCGGCGAGAAAAAACTTCACCAATTGGCGAAAGTGAAGAATTTAAAAAACCTTGAGAGAAACCAGGCTCTGTTGGGCACGACCATTTCTACAATGGCCAAACGTCTTGTGCAGAGCTGCAGTCTAGGCGCAGTAGCTGGACCTCAGCGAAGACACGTCTGTCCTTGGAGCATCACAGGAATAGTCCAAGGTCTCATGCTCTCCATCATGACCACCACAGCAACAGCTCAGGATACGGCCTGGTCCAGAAACCTTGGAATCGTCTCGTCGCTGGTCTTGGATCGCATCAGTGGTGCTGCATAGTCTGAGGGCCTCGAGATGAGTACCCCCAGGTGGAAATACAGAATAAGGAGAATAATTAGCATAGCTGCTGTTCATAGTGTATATAAACAAGAAGCAAAATGCTGTGTGGGGCACATCCTGCGTCATACCGCTATGTAATGCACTGAGTGTATGCTTTGCTAAAAAGATAGGTCTTTAATCTAGTTTTAAACTGTGAGAGTGTGTCTGAGCCTCGGACATTATCAGGAAAGCTATTCCAGAGTTTAGGGGCCATAAATGAGAAGGCTCGACCTCCTTTACTCGATTTTGCTATTCTAGGTACTACAAGAAGCCCTGAGTTTTGAGTTTTGAGTATCACCAATAGACTGTATCGAAATGCAAAGAAAACACATCAAAAGCCGGCAAGTTTACCATTATCCATTATCATTAGTTATCAGATGAAAACTGGTCATAAGTAGATGTAAATATAATGCATTGGTAAGAAAATGGGTAAGCAAGATTGAGATGATGATAAAAGATTATTAATAGAGTAGTAAATTAGTACTGTATATCCTACACTGGAAAAAAATGTAGATATTTTCACTTTCACTTTACTTCAGATTTTTAATTATGAAGATACACACTGTAAAAACTGCAGGGTTACACACAATTCATTCATGTATTCAATTCATTCAAAACCCCAAACAATACAAATATAAAAATATAACAACACAAACTAAATCGGAAAGGTTAGTTATGTGTAATAACAATAAAATGACACAAGGAGAAAGTACTAAACTGTTGAAATGTATTTAATACATTATATAAAAGGCTATTTTTGGTGATGGCAGCTTACGGCCCATTTCCACTGAGTGGTACTGTACGATATGGTACGGTTCGGTTCGGTACGGTTTGGTACGCTTTTATGGCCGTTTCCACTGTCAAAAGGTACCTAAAAGCGAACCGTACTATACCACTTTTTGGGTTTACCCTTTGCAAAGGGTACCTAGCCTAGCAAAAGGGTACCAAAAGGTGGAGCTAGACGAGCAACTGAACGTTATATTTACGTCACTCGCTCGTGCACAAGCTAGAATGAAAACAAAGGAACCGACATTTTTAAATACACAGCAGAGACATTAAACCGTAACAATATATACATATAATAATAAGCCATGGTTGACCAGATTTATCAGCAAACATGAACAAACTACCATGTATAACTATTATCATCACCTTTTGGACTAATGTGAGCTCGGAATGACGGAATTACTGTCTAACAGAGGTTACATGTGCTGCTGAAGTTTAAAGACACAGATGAGAGCTTTGCACTGACTGTATGTTGCGTGTTGTTTTTGAAGCCAAATAAGGACCAAATGTATGCTGTGTGTAATTTTTTCTGTAATTGGTAACATATCAGAGACTGTAAGGGTCAGTATGTGTTCATATATTTTGCATTTATATATATATATATATATATATATATATATATATATATATTATATAATTGCAGACATTACAGTAGGCTATTTCGCACTGTCATTGATCTGCAGTTATAATCAAATTATATTCATAGAAAGGTTAGTAATAGAACATTTATACGCAAGTATTTATGTGTATAGAGCATCTGTTTTTTGAGAAGTGCTTCTCATATGATATGTGAACGACTCGTTCAGCTTTACAGTAGACATTTTCTTGAGCGAGAATGATGTAGACTGAAACTTTCTGTCGTACAGCACGCCCACCAAAAGGTACCATTTGTACCGACCCGTACCGTACTGTACGACTCCGTGGAAACAGGCCATTAAAGATGCCTCTCATGTGGAGATTACATGAATTGCTCAGGTGTGATTTTATTTCACAGACTTCAACAGAGTGTAAAAAATCTTGATGGTTCTGTTTATTTTTTGTTTGGTTCTGTTTTTATTTTTCTTTATTTTATATTTTAAATTCAAGTGTTTGGATTTAATTCAGGTGATTGGCTGGGCCATTCTACAGCTTGATTTTCTTTCTCTGAAACCAGTTGAGAGTTTCCTTGGCTGTGTTTTAGATCATTGTCTTGCTGTAATGTCCACCCTGGTTTCATCTTCATCATACTCGTAATGTAGATGTTAGACTGAAGCAGCTAGTATTCATTAACAATGATGGAGGGCAAAAGGTTGCTGAATAACTACTGAGAGATTTCAGCTGCTGTCTGGGCTTTCATTGCCTTTCTACACCTCCATTTCTTCATGTGTTCAATACTTTTTTTTCCTGTGTCATTTCATTTTATTACACATAACTCAATTTGTATTCTAATTTAGCTTTCTTTGTATATATGGATTTCTTTGGTTGCTATCAGCCCCCGGTGCCTAAACTGCAGTTCTGCACAAGATGTTTGGCCATATAGGAGAAATGATCGTCCCCATCTGAGCCTGGTTTCTCTAGTGTTTTTTTTATCTTTCACTTTCGCCAATTGCAAGTTTTTTCTTCGCCGCTGTCGCCACTGGCTTGCATGGTTCCGGACTTGTAGAACCGTGCATTGATGGATTTGCTCTTTAGTATTTGGACTCTCGGCAACGAATATCAAACCACACTGAACTGAACTGAACTAAATTGAACTGAACTTAAGCTTTGAAAACTGAACTGACACTGTTTCAATTCACATTAATCTTTTATGTGAAGCTGCTTTGACACAATCTACATTGTAAAAGTGCAATAGAATTTAATTAAATTGAATTAAATATCAAGATTCTGTGAAAATTTCAAGTTAACAGCACCATTAGAAATATGTTTTCTGAAAAAAATGGTGACGTGTTCAATGCTTATTTTCCCCACTGTATCTCAATTTTGCACATGCTTTCTTTAATTAGCCTACTTTGTTCATTTGTAAAATTCTGTTGCACATGCTTTACTTTGAAAACCCACCACAAACGCTGAATTATGATAACTTGGCCTTGCACCAAAGCCACCTTTCTGCAGATTTATCCTTTTGTCCTATTGTTTCACTATTAAGGCAGTTAGAAATAATGCATGAGCTGTTTAGGCCTGTTACATGACTAATAGATTTCAATGGAAGTGCACTATTCATCTTAGCAGTTCACTGACAGCCTCTAACCCGAGGGTGTCACACTCATTTTAGATCAATGGCTGGACTGGATTAAAGCTTTTCTTTTTCCCTTTTTTTATCTGGTGTACCCAAACTCTAGTCGTTTTCAGCTGAGACTTGTAAACAATTAAGAAATTACTGTAATGGCATTTTGTACAAGTCTGCAAAGTGTTGTAAAATGACCCGTGCTGCCATGGGACAGTTGTTTTACCCACTGATCCAATTTCTAAATGAACGGCATGATATAATAGCACTGAATAAACGGCTGATATTGATTATAAAGCAAGTGAGAGGATAATCAAACACTGAAATACAACACGCACATCATTTAGAGGTTGTGGGCGAGCATAAATAATTGTAAACGTTTTAGTTTTTACTCATTTATTGTGAAACCGTTTAGCGTATGCTTTAAAAACTTGGCTCAAATATCCTTGACGTATTAGTTGTCAGTATGGATTAAATTAACCACTTAATTGTGTTTGACACAGTTAGATGAGTACATGTAGGGCAGTGCCAATCGTAACACCCATGCTGTATTGTTTTAACGTCAGTGGAAGATAAATATAAACACTGATGAAACACTGATGAAAAAAGCTTGATTGATGCAATTTATAGTTTATAGAATAGAATTCTACAAATGTACTTATATCAGACTCGTAACCAGCCTATTGAAAAGGGTGGTTCTCATTTCTCAAAAAGTGAATCTTTTTGCTGCTACTCTCTTAAATTTCAATTAAATTATGAGGTTCAACACTGCATTTTAGTGTCATTTTAAGCACTAATATTTGCTGCATTAGCTTGTCGGATTGTGATCATAACCACATATTTTGATGCAACAAAAATATTTCCTAAAATTGTGTCAAAGTGCTTACCATACTATTTTACCCCCGTGTTTATTTAGAAATGTGCATTTATACTGTAATTCATTACAGTTTTTTTAAATAATGTTATGAGATTAGAATTTAAAATGAAACATTTTGAATAAAGAAGTATGAAAAAAGAGATGCATCATTAACAAAAACCAATTAAGAATATGTTATTAAAAAAACATATTAAAAAACAAATAAAAAACATTTTAAAACTGTAGCCTGTAGGTAGATAACAAACTGGCCAGCTCATTTCCTCAGTCAGAATTTGTAAATTTGAATAATTAAAAGTTTAATTTGTCTTAAAGTCTTCTTTTATCAGTTATTTTCACAATTTATGGGTCAAAAATGGGACAATTGAGTTCATGTAGGGGCCAAAATGTAGGAACCACTCGAATCCCCCTGGCTACAGGCCTGTATATTATGTATATATTAACTAGTTTTTTTTTTGTTTGTTTTTGTTTTTTATGGTGACCTCTATATATAAACCCTGCAAACACAATTTTTCTAATATTATATAATTGGTGGCAATTCACACAAAATTAACCCTCATAATATTCTAATATATATATAGCTCTGGGAAAAATCTAAGAGCATTAAAAAAGATAATATTATTGATTTTCTAAAGATATTATTGGATGTCTTGATTGTCCTTAGGCAGTTTTGAACTATGTGAACTTTTTTTTTTACCTTTCTGATTTTGGAAAACTATCAAAATGATTTGTATTATTGTTGTTATATATCAGGGGTATCAAACTCTGGTACTGGAGAGCTGCAGCCCTGCAGACTTTAGGTCCAACCCTGTTGTTGTAAGTATGGCTTCAAAACCAAAAATTCCAAAGGAAAAATTAAACGTTAGGACACTTTCTCATGGCAGTTCATTCCACTGTGATGACCCCTGATAAATAAGGACCTAAGCTGAAGGAAAAGTAATGAATGAATGACATTTTTTCATTTTGCTTTATTTTTTATGTTTATTTTTTTTAACCAATACTGAAACTGTCCATTATTTTGGAAGGAGGACTGAACCAGTTCATAGTGTAAATGAATTCTTAATTAATGTGGTTTTTGACCAAAACATACAGTAGATTAAATAGATTGAGTTCAATGGCCTCTAAGCTTCCTGAGATTTAAAACGTTTATAACGTTTATAAACATTTTTATTTATATGCTGTTGAATGACAATTCTGTGAGAGAACCACTGTGCAATAAATGACAGAGAATTTCACCAATGGCAGAGAAGAACTCTGTCAATAAACTGTGAAGCATTACCAATAATATGTTGTCAATAAATAATAATCATGTAATAACATCATGCCTTTATTTACAAAAAAAAGATGCTATACACCTATACATAAGGATCAGGGCTGCTATAACATTCATAATTCAATTCAATTCAATTCAATTCAATTCATCTTTATTTGTAAAGCGCTTTTACAATGTAGATTGTTTTAAAGCAGCTTCACATAGAAGATTATAGTAAATTGAAACAGTGTCAGTTCAGTTTTCAGTGTTTAAGTTCAGTTCAGTTTAGCTCAGCTCAGTGTGGTTTAATAATCACTACTGAGAGTCCAAACACTGAGGAGCAATTCCATCGATGTGCAGCTCTACAGATCCCGAACCATGCAAGCCAGTGGCAACAGCAGTGAAGAAAAAACTTCACAAATTGGTGTAAGTGAAGATTTAAAAAACCTAGAGAAAAACCAGGCTCAGTTGGACATGACCATTTCTCTTATGGCCAAACGTGCAGAGCTGCAGTCTAGGCGCCGGAGGCTGGAGAATGCTGGACCTCAGCGAAGACTCGTCTGTCCCTGGAGCGTCACAGTCTCATTCTCTCCACTCTTTCATGACCACCACAGCAGCTGCTCAGGATATGGCCTGGTCCAGGATTATGAAAACCTTGGGATCATCTCGTCGCTGGTCTTGGAACGCATTAGTGGTGCTGCATAGTCTGAGAACCTCGGAATGAGTACCCTCAGGTGGAAATAGAGAATAAAGAGAATAATTAGCGTAGCTGCTGTTCATAGTGTATATAAACAAGATGCAAAAAAACCTGCGTAGGGCACATTCATGCGTCAAACCGATAAGTATTGCACTGTGTATGAGACATACAATAAAATTTCAGGAGGGACAACTGTATTAAAACATAATTCTCTAAATTTGTTTAAAATGAGTCTGGACTTGGCATGGATTGACACTGGGTTTACAGCAGCGTTATTCAGTCTTGCAGGTTTGGTATCCACCGCTTTGACCCAAATAATATATATTAGTGAGTCAAATGTTAGTTTTTGGTTGTTAGTTTTAGCTAAACTCACCATCATCACCATGTGTTGTTTTGTTTGTGATCATCAATCATTTTTTTTTGTCCTAAAATTTCCGTTTAGTAAGTTTATTATTATCAAACGTGTTGTGCGTAAATGTTAAATAATTGTTCATTGTTTGTTCATCTTAGTGATAACATGAACTATCATTAACTATGTGCAGACAATATGAACACAAAATATATCATGCTTTGTCTCGTCAACTTCATTTCATTTGTATATTTACATCTTTTCCTGTCACTCAGACCTGAAATACATTCCACAAAAAGTTGGGACATGAGCAATTTAGGATAACACAATTAAAATGTTCAAGAAATCTGGAGGAATTTCAGTGTGTAAAGGTCAAGGACCTGAGCTGAACTACCATGATCTCTGATCCCTTAGGCAGTAATGTACCAAGAATCATCATTCATCTATAAACGTTATCACCACATGGGCTATGGACTACTTTGGCAAACCTTTTCAAATACCACAATACGTATTTACATCCACAAATGCCAGTTAAAACTGTACTGTGCCAAATGGAATCCCTATGTTAACAGTGTCCAGAAGTGCCGTTAACTTTTCTGGGCTCGGAGTCATCTGGGATGGACCATCACACAGTGGAAACATGTACTGTGGGCAAATGAATCAGTATTTCAGGTATTTTTTTGGGAGAAATGGATGCTGTATGTTCCGGACCAAAAAAGAAAACGATCATGCAGGAATGTGTTGCAGGTCTGAATGACAGGAAAGGATGTAAATTTGCAAATGAAATATTGTTTGCAATGAAATACAAGTCAAAGTAAATTAGAAAATCACTACTTTCCTTTTTGTTTTCCATACTGTCCCAACTTATTCTGATTTGGGGTTGTTTTTCAGGCCAATTTTCAGATATAGTAATTAAAAAGTAATTTAAAGATGTAATTACAGTTTTTCTCAGTCGCTTTGGTGCATTTCTCACAACACTATTTACATTATCACAACAGTTAATGCATTTCTCAAAACAATTAGTCAATTGTGCACATCATAGTAGCAGTTTCTCATTCCTTCCAGCAAATTGCAAATGCCTTTGGACATGCTTCAGTTGCTTTCATACAACTCTCTGCTGTTTGTAACATTATCATTTGCTTATGTCATGTCAGTCAAAATTAACTAAACTTGTGGATGCTGAATAGTCATTCCATATAAAACTAATAGTCCTCATTTCATTACTTGAGTCATTACATACACAAATGTTGAACTAGTTGTTCATTTTATTTAAAAACTTTAAATCTTTTTTTTCTGAAAATGTCTTCTAAATTAAACAATTTCAGGAATGATGTACAGACCTGTGTATGTTGTAGGTTCAGTTTCAATATGTACTGCAATATTGTTTACAGTTGTGCACAGCTCTACCCAAAGGAAGTTTATGTTTGTTGTAAATAAGGGTGTATTTATTCTTTTACACAATGCTTTGAATAAATTTGAATTGTAAAGAGCAAATGCAGTAAAAATGTAAAAACATACACATTCAGTGTCTTGTACTCAGATACCTCACTAAATACATTAATGTCTAACTTTACTGTAGTTTTCAAATGGCTGTGCAAATAGTATATAGTGCCGTCTTGAGCATTTTCAGAAAGTGTCACCTAAATCGGACTTTTTTGCATTGGAAAAAATGTACAGAATAAAGTGTCATTATTAAAACACGACGAAGCCATTTGACTATCTTGTTCATAAACAATGGTGGCTGGACTTTGCATTTTGATGACACTGACACTTTCATTGACATGAATACTTGCTTTTGAGGAATGAGCTCTCCATTTTGAGCAAGTGACACGCTTTTGCAGGTAATGCACTAGGTTTTGCAGTTTGCACTAATTGTTTTAAGAAATGCATTAATTGTTGTGCAAATGTAAATAGTGTTGTGAGAAATGCACCAAAGTGACTGAGAAAAACTTTAATATATTTTTAAGTAACTTACCCAACACTGATTGGTTGTATGCTTTTAGAAACTTGTTTCAATCACTTTCATATGTAACAACAACTATAACAGTTTGATTTGATTTTTTCGTGGACAATTTTTGCCCCTCTATTAAG
Source organism: Danio tinwini (assembly GCA_903798205.1). Taxonomy (NCBI): domain Eukaryota; kingdom Metazoa; phylum Chordata; class Actinopteri; order Cypriniformes; family Danionidae; genus Danio; species Danio tinwini. Next base: position 1,012,791 of record CAIGQZ010032498.1, read on the forward strand.
TTTGTAAAGTGTTTTTTTTTTTTTTTGGCCACCATTGCCTACACATATCTGGATATTGCAACTGTGTGCATTGGGTGTTATTACTGAAATTTATTGAGCATAGCAATCATCCCGGCTCTCCTCTGTGTGCTGTTCTTGAGGAGACTCTATTGGTGTCCAAAGCCGTGATGCGCAGAAGGATTTACTGCAGTCCATTCCACATGACTTTTTATGTATCTTGGGGTGAACTATATTTTTTTAAGTGTTTTATTATTTTATTTTTTTCTGTGCCTTTGCTTTGGCAGTGATTCATGCCTTGCCTTGCAAACCGGTAGCCCCTGGAATTGCTCTCCTGGCTGTGTCCTGGCTCCCCCTGTGATGAATGCTGTGTGCTCTGTGCTCTGTCTATGATAAACTGTCCATAGTGCCCTCATAAATTGCTGTGTGGTCGAGTCCGAAACAGCTGTCATGGGGAAAACAAACAAACAAACTCCACCGTCAGCCACAGTCAAATGCTTTGCGTGTCAGCCAAAAAACATGCCTCCCATTTCCGCCAATCTGTTTGCTTCTAATTTGCTTTAGACTGAAAGGAGCACGTTTACGAGCGCTGGGAAACATTGAATGTCGCGGGGCTGTTTTATGCTAAGTATAAAATGGAATGTTATTGCAAAATACGATTTTTAAAAATGACCTCATTATATATGCATGCGCATTTTCATTTTTATCTAATTAATTCATAAGAAAGACCTATATGAGGAAAAAGGCTTGAGGGTTTATTGAAGAGTCTCTCTAAATTTAACAATGACAGCGGCCTCTAGAAGCACCTGGCATTTAAGTAAATCTTTTGGATCAATATCTCCAGCAAGAATTTTACAACCTCTTGGCTTCAGGTAGAGGTGATTTAAAGGGAGAAGGGAGCTAGCAGTGCACAGAACCTTATTAGATCAAATTTGTCAATTAAAAGTGTCTCCTGAGTCCTGATCTGAAGGACCTGTGGCTTTACTGTAGTACAGCTGCTGCTGCTATGAATGCTTACGTTATGCGGTCCGCTTGGTAACTTCAGCATTATCTGTTTTATGTGTGAAACTCCTGCCGTTAATGTGTGTCTTTTCTACAGTGTAATAGTGAGTGTTTGAGTGAATGCGCTGCTGTTAGCAAGTGCAAATGTGTAAGGCTCCTGAGTGTAAGAATGGGCATGATGAATGATAGATAAAGTAGATTAAAAGATAGATAGAACAATGAAATGACAGACGGACGGATGGACAGACAAACAGATAGGTAGATTGATAGAATAGACAAATGATGAATGGAAGGATAAAATGGAAGAACAATGGATAGAATGGTAAAACTATAGAATGTAAGCATGGTGGATTGAATGATATAATAGTCGAATAATGAATAGAATAATAGAATGGACGAACTATGGGTAGAATGATAAAATGGAAGAACCATGGATGAATGCTAGAATGGAAGAATGGTGGATAGATTGAGAAAATGAGAAAATGGAGAAACAATAGATAGATGGTTGAATGGAAGAACGATGGCTATATTGATAGACTTGAAGAATGATGCATAGAACAATAGTCTAAGAACAATGGATAGAATGATAAAATGGAAGAACAATGGATAGAATGATAGAATAGATGAATAATTGATAGAATGGAAAAATTATAGAATGATAAAAGAGTAGAATGGAAGAACAATGGTCAGAAGGATTGAATGGACAAATGATGGAAAGAACAAAAGAATGGAAGGACAATGGATAGAATGATAAAATGATAGAATGAAAGAATGATGAATAGAATGATAGATGGAAGAATGATAAATAAAACAATAAAATGATAGAATGGAAGAACAATGGATAGAATGATAGAATAGATAAATAATGGACAGAATAATTTAATGGACGAATGATGGATAGAACAATAGAATGGTCAAATAATGGATGAAATAATTAAATAGAACTATGGATAGAATGATAAAACTATAGAATGGAAGCATGGTGGATTGAAAGATATAATGGTCAAATAATGGATAGAATAATAGAATGGATAAACTACGGGTAGAATGATAGAATGGAAGAACCATGGATGAATGCTAGAATGGAAGAATGGTGGATAGATTGAGAAAATGAGAAAATGGAGAAATAATAGACAGAATGGTTGAATGGAAGAACGATGGCTATAACGACAGAATGGAATAATGACGCATATAACAATAGTCTAAGAACAATGGATAGAACGATAAAATGGAAGAACAATTGATAGAATGATAGAATAGATGAATAATTGATAGAATGGAAGAATGATAGAACAATAAAATAATAGAATGAAAAAAACAATGGATAGAATGATAGAATGGAAGAACAATGGCCAGAAGGATTGAATGGACAAATGATGGATAGAACAAAAGAATGGAAGGACAATTGATAGAATGATAAAACGATAGAATGAAAGAACGATAACTAGAATGATAGAATAGAAGAATGATAAATGAAACAATAAAATGATAGAATTGAAGAACAATGGATAGAATG
>CAIGQZ010032498.1:1042513-1055586 GCA_903798205.1 Danio tinwini
GTGAGTGAGTGAGTGAGTGAGTGAGTGAGTGAGTGAGTGAGTGGGTGGGTGAGTGGGTGGGTGAGTGAGTAAGTTGGGGTGAAGTGTATGGGGATGTTTTCTGTCTGATGGATGAAATGGATATTGGATATGAGATGGATATTGTCTGGAAACCAATTTATTTTCTATGGCGGTCACTTTTGACCGGAAACATTACAGGTGTAACAAGGTTGATTAAAACACTTTAATTCAACTAAAAATTGAATGAAAAGGTGATCATCACTTTTATGTTCAAGTGCATAGCGTGAAGGATATCAAAAGGCCTTGAGGCAATCAGATGTAAAACACAATATTTATGAGTGTTTTAAGTTGTAAATCGGTCAGATATGACCCGAACACGACAAGAAGGTTAAATGGGAATGTTGGGAGAATGTTTTCAATTCTAACAGAATATTAATTGAATATTACGCATTAAATCTGTGCTCATGGCTATGCTTTTCGGTTCCCGTCATTTTGAATATGACATCAAATGACTGATTCAAAGTTGATCAATCTGTTCAAATATTTACAATTTTGTTGTCCAACTTCAAACAACATTGCAGACATTATTTTCAAGTATAGCAGCTGAGAAACCTGTTAAAGCACCGCCTCATTAGCTTAGCAACATATTAATCTCACAATCAGTTCCAAACGAAACTAAAATTCTTCACTAAAATTCTTCAACAAGCTGCATGATTTGAGGTAACATTCATGTCTGTAACACAAACAGCGTGCTAGGTTTAATTTCATTGGAGCAAGCAGAGATGTCTTTCTTAGCAAGAAATGCTAATTATTCTACACAATACCAGTCTTACTATGTGCCAATTATTTTTATTTGGCAAGGCAGCGAACAGCACTGATAATTCAGCGATAGATCAGTGTGCTGTAGTCAGACAGGCATGTTGTCACCTTATCAATGCCAGCGTTCCATCATGACGCCTGTTAATGCATTTTCATTCAAATGCAACCTGCATTCCTGCCAGGCTGGAAGATAAGGAAATGAATTAGTCAGGGTTTAGGGGCACGTCATTAATGGAGGTCCTAAAACATATTAAAGCTGAAACATATCTGAGCCGAATGACCCTGGTGAGAACGAGCTCACAAATCCATATCTGTCTCCATCTGAAGTTAACAGTGCACAGACCCTTGGGGTCCCTGCTTGTAATGAAGAGTCACTCTTTATCTTCCAAATCAATGCAGAGACATATTAAAAAGTCTGGTGCATACACTTTGCCTTGTAACTCATGATTGAAAAAACTCTAAAATGTTCACCTCAACACTGCTTTTATTGTAATGAAGGCTTTTCATTTATTTGTTTATTTTAGTTTTATTATATTTTGCAGAGGTAATGATTAAGGGGTTAATTTATTTCATAATAAATTTTTTATTTTTTTGGTCTCCGACTAAATCATTTATTTCTTTTTGTTGCATTATAATCAGTTCCCGCAAGGATTAAATCACGACAATACAGTGCCCTCACTAATATTGGCACCCATGGCAAATACGAGCAAAGAAAGATGAAGTATTTTTTATTTAACCTTTTGATCTTCAGATTATTACATTTTAAATTAAGAAAGTGCTTTCTGCCATTAAGAAAATCACTTTTATTTCAATGCGTTACTTGCCAGTTCTTTGTAATACTTGCAAAACTTGCTAGCAGTTTCTCAGAGAGATCAAAGTAGTCTGTTCTGTGTGTCTATGTGTGTGCATGCATGTTTTTGTGACATATCAGGACATAAATGCACTGTAAAAAATTTTACAGTAACTTACTGGCAGCCAGTAAGTTACTGTAAATCTGTCATGATCCCCAGCGATTCCTGACAGATCACTGGTGAACTGCAGATGTGTTAAGGAACTACAAATCCTGTCATGCACCACACACACACACACACAAACACACACACACACACACACACACACACACACACACATGTTTCCAGAGCTCTGATGATTACATGCACACAGATGATGCGCTTCATGGACTGATTACATGGACTACTTATTCACCACACAAACACTAGTTCAGTACAGAGTCGTTAATGTTGACATGATGTGTTGAGGTAATGTTAGTATGCGTGTCCTGATGTTTCTTTATTTTTACTCTTTGTATTTTTGACCACAGCCTTGTTATATCGTTAATCCAGTTTAGTCACCTATTTTGACCATTGCCTGTTTTTCGCGGATTGTCATTTTTTTACTAGCCTCACTTGTTTTGATCTTGTTTGCCAGCATGAATAATTTCATTAAACTGTGATTGGTTCCTTACCCCTGTTGTCCCTCGCCTTGATCCCCTCACGTGACAAAATCTACAGTAATTACAGCATAAATACTGTATTTACAGTTACAGTACCATTTATCTTGTTGTATATGTATTTACAGTATTGTGTATATATTAACTGTAAAATATACTGTAATTTTCAGTTATCTGTAATGTATTTTCATACAATATATATATTGTTGTAATTCATTGCTCATTTATTGAATCTGTACTGAAATTAAAATAAAAAAATGTCCATTTCCCGCTAAGTGCTGTTGAGTGCGTTCTTCAACACTGCTGATTCGGCCCCCCCTTACTGACAAAGTTTCATAATTTTGTCCAATACATGAGCTCATTTATCCTATTTTGACTGCTACGCTATCATAAACTGTGAGAATAACCCATCAAAAAAGGCTTCAAGACCAAGCGGAAACCTCTGTTGGTTTCAGCTAATCAGTTTTGTTTAATGCAAACTATTATTTTTCATGAGTCCAACAACCAGCTGTGCAAGAAAATATACAATATGTGCCAGAATTCTGCCACTTCGGTCTTATTAATTCTTGTTTTGGTGGCAGAGTCTGGACACTAGTCCTGTCATGTCTAGAATGTTGTGCTCGGCTCGAAATTCCATTGTCGGCCTTTGTCATTGTATAAACACTGTCTTGGCTCCATGTCGCCTTCCTGTGGGCACGTGAGGTCCGGGCATGCTTAGGATGTGCACTCTCATCCTGGTGTTTGTGTTTGTTCGGTCTGCTGCATGCAGTTTCATTCTCAGCCTCACAGTCTAGTTGGTTTTGGTTTGGGTTGGCGGTTGAATGGAACATGCACGTCGCATGTGTGAGTGCACGGTAAGGGTTTTTTTTTTATCGTGCACACGTGTCTTGCTTTCAGTCTTCTGTTGGTGTTGTGTTTATCATGTGGTTCATGTTTACATGCGTCGCATGTTTTACTGTTGTGTTTCATGTGAACACGCGGTTAATGAGGTTCTCTCATTGGCTGTGTTCTAGTCCTGTATTTTACATGAGCACATGGCTTGTGTTTCTTTTGTGTCATGTGCTCCTGTATATTGTCTAGTCCCACTCTCCTTTGCCAATTATTTATCCTTTATAGTCTCCTCACTTCTACTGCCCTGTGCGAATTCATTGTCTTTTCAGTATCTTGTCTTGTCATGTCCAGTCCTGTCCAGCCCTGCTCTTCTCTGCCAGGCCAGTTTGTTTGTTTAGTTGCCTTTGTTAGTTTTTCCCCCTCAGGGTTGTTTTTGTCCTTCTTTTGTTTTTTGTATTTTATAATTAATAAATATCCATTTTAATTCTGCATTTCCTTGTCCTTTTCTTCAACCTCAAGCGTGACAATATGACACTGTAAGTGAAGCAAACTTTCACTGCTGTTCATTACTTTTCACTACTGTATTGTTAGTTAAATAGGGTGAACATTTTACAAGTGACTTTTATTCTAAATCTTGGAGCTTATTCTTGAATCAATAAATGACCAACAAAAAGGTGTGAAGCACCACAAGTGGCCCATATAAAAATAATTGCTAAAATCGAATGCTAATTTGGCTATTGTTGTTATCCATGAATTTTTAAAATGTACTTATTTTTTTACAAGAGAGGCTAGAAAAATTGTAAAGGCCTACATTATTATTATTTGTTTTGGGGCCAATTTCTGACTAAGGAAAGTTTAATGGGTCATAAAAACCCCTCCTTCAGTTCAAGTTTACCTCAGAATTTTTTCAAAAACAGGTGGAGCGCTGTGGACAGAGGGTGTAGTGGGCGTGGCCCGCAGATCAGGGAAAAAAGAGAGGGGTAAACAATTATCAATTATCACAAAATCAAACAAAAAAAATGAGGACAAAACGTGAGGAGACCCATGATTTTATAGTTTATAGTTTTAAATGGCACACTGGGCCATTTAAAACATATTTATTTTTAATAAACATATTTATTTATTGAAACATATTTTTCAATAAATATAACTATTTATTTATATTTATTTTTATTAATATTATTATACAATTATTATTCTAAATAAATAACAGAAATCAATCTTAAATTTTACTGGAAAACAATGTAACAACTGTGTGATATGCTTACTTAAGAAATAGTTTGCATTAATATTAGTTATGAAAATTATATAGAATACAAAAAAATAAATATGTTTTATAAAATTATTGGTAACACTATAATAACTACATGCTATGAATCATTTACTAAGCATTAGCATCTAGTGATTTCATTATTTGTTAAGCAATAGATAAGTAAGCAGTTTATAACTGCAGCTACAAATGCTGTATTCTTGACCTACAACCACTTTTATAATGTGCTTAATAATTGCACTTTCATGCCTTTTTAAATTTTATTTTTCATTACTGAATTAACTACTGCATTATTTACAAACCATTTGTATTTTAGAGTAGTTGGTGGTTTTTAAGATCATTCAGAATGAGTTAGTAAATAATACTAACTTTATTGAAATCAACGTCTATATATCTTACTATTCAGGCACAGTTATGGTTATTATCTATGGTAATAAATGCTTTATTAACTTAACTTCATGCAGTTTTGTGACCTAATCTAGTGAGGACTGTTTATGCTTTATAAATCCTTTATAAATAACAATTAAAGGCTCAGTATCAAATGAACAATTATCTTTGTAATCTCATCTAAAAAATAAAATTACTGTAAAGTTTAAACATTGCTGAATAACAGGAGTGTCAAAATGCGACAGAAAATTGGATAAAACAACAGCAATATAATAGTTTAACAATATAATAGGATGCAATGTTTAAACTGTAGAGTATTATAATATTAGATAATATTACAAATATTTATTTTTTATTTAATACAGTTTCATTTGTGTATCCTTAAATGAATAGGTATGAATAAAGTGGTATATGTTCTTTTTTCCTGTTTAGAATATAACAGAGCTATTAATTGTCATTTATAAAGGATTTATAAAGCATAAAAAGTCCTCACTTTAGATAAGGTCACAAAACTGGATGCAGTTAAGTTAATAAAGCATTTATTAACATACAAATTAACTATTAGTATATACCTAAATAAATGTTGATTTTAATAGTTTATTAATCATTAACTAACTTATCTAAATGATCTTAAAAAAACAACCAACTATGCTAACTGGTTTGTAAATAATGCAGTAGTTAATTTAGTAATTTACTACAGCTATTAAGCACATTTAAATGTGCTTGTAAGTCAAGAAGACAGCATTTGTAGCTTCAGTTATAAACTGCTTACTGACGCTTATTAATGTAGAGTTAATGCTAACAGATAATGAATTCACTATCTGCTAATGCTTGATAAATAGTTCATATTGTGTAGTTATTATAGTGTTACCGAATTATCTGTTGTCTTAGACCCGTCTCATGGGAGAGAATTAATAGTATAAAGTCTTACCTCCCTGGCTCTTTATCCTTCCTTTCTGCTTTATAGCCATGCTTATTGAAAGTACCATCATTGTCATATTACATAAACTTTGCAAAACTCCCTGCGTGCCAACACCTCTGCACAAAAGGCTGTTACTTCAATTTCATGGCGCATGAGCTCGCGCATTTCATTGGCGTGCATGCAAACAATTGAAATTCAAACAGAATCACGTGTGAGGTGTGCTGGAATGGTTTTCTGTGCACATGCATCAGTTTGCTTTCAACAGCGTAGAGAATAACAAACTTGCACGTGCTAAAGAGGCCAAATGTAAATGGCCCCTAACATCTTTATTCTGGGATTGCCACTCTAAATTAATACACTTGCATAATTTTTATTTTATTTATTTTTTTACTGTCCCCCCATACCGCTGCCAATAAAATGCCACCCTGGACGATCGGCCATATTGCCCATGCCTAAATCCGCCACTGGTTTACAATGTTACAATGCAAAAAATTAAACATTAAGGAATTTAATGCCCTTCTACATAACTCTGCCAGTAATCTGGAGTTTTTAAACATGTGCGAACACAGAAGCACAAATATGGCAATGTATCTGAATGGTAACAAACTCAATTGATAAAAGACAAAAGTACGCCATTCTTCAATTCTTTTACAATTCTCCCGTCAAAAATGCTTGTTGCACACAAAGAGTTTGGCTGTATTGGCCCTGATGGCATCGCGGGCTTTATGCAACAAACTCTGTGGATCATGGAAACAAACACATACGACCCTTCATGAATGGCTAAATACTGCATACCATGCGCGGCTGTTGTCTCACTGCTTGCCAAGTCTGTAAACAGAAAGCACATGCTGTCATGAATAATTAAGAAGCAGGGTCTTCTCATATGTAAAGTCTAGATTGGATATGAGGCTGGCTGGAAGTGCGATATGCACATTAATATAGCAGAATTTTTTTATGACACTCTATAATAATTAATATTTTACAGTACTGTGACAGTTGGGTTTAGGGTTGGGGTGGGGGGTAGGCGTTAAAATATACAATTTATTGGATAATTTAATAGATAACATAAATAATACTTGGTACAACTACTGTTTTTAGGTTACTGTGACGGTTGAGTTTAGGGTTGGGGTGGGGGTAGACGATAATAAAATACAATAAATGGGAAATTTCATAAATAACATAAATAATTCTCTTTAACTTCCGGCCGCAAATGTATCTATTCTAGCAACAACTTTTCTCATAGAATTTTTTCTCACAGAAAAGTCCGCTATGAATAATAATGAGAAACCGACAAGTCATCTCTGGACAGGCAGATAGTGCTACATCATAGATTTTGATCCCGCTCAAAAAAATGATTTTAAGAAAATAAAATTAGCTGACAAAATCTCAAAATTAATCAGTTTTTGTCATAAAGATATACACAGGAGACCTAAATGCAAGTGAAAACAAGATGATTTATTTGAAGAGTCACAACTGGTATTGATCTCACCAGATATAGTGTAGGGCAAAGATGCTACCACCAGAATACGACATGCTAAACAGCGGTGAAGGTTCATCCGTGAACCAACATCGTATAGCAGTCTCTCATGGATATCTCACCAGATATCGAGGGAAGGGAAAGGTAGCGCTATGGAGCAGCTCTCAAGGAAACGTTGAGTTTACCCACGGTAAAATTCATTAGAGAAGCGGATTTGGGGTGAAGTCTCTCACAGATAATGTTGTCTTCAGAGCAGGCAGTAGTAACAACATCAAAGAGACAGAGACGTGCACAAGGTCCAAATGAAACAGGTTATGTCGGAGAGCCTCCACCAAAGCGAGCGAGAGAGTCTAACAGAAGCAGACACAGGAGTGAACAACAACGATCTGATAATGCAAACTACAAAACACTGAACATATATAGCGTGCGGAACAAGCAACAGCTGTGACTGATAACAAACACCTGTGTGTTGAGAGTAGTAACAAAACACGTGACCACCCAGCTGATAAATGTAAACACACATACACACACACACCACGCGGTGAAGAACCCAAACTAGACACACCCACTTCCCACACACACACACACACACACACACACACACACACACACATGCAAGAAAAATAGAAAGACTCACAAACGTGACAGTTTTCCGTAATATTAAAGCTATCATGGTATAATGTTTTAAGTGATACTGTACTCAACACACACAAATTTGTTAAAATCTCAAAAAAAAAATAACTAGAGGGTTTCTTGAAACTTTAATGTGCGTGCCAGTTTGTTATTTGCCTAATAAATGACAACAGGCTATGTTTTCATTTAAATTTAAAACTTTTCATTTATTTAATTATTTTTTACACTTTATTCCTACTGTATTTTTTCTAATAATTTATGATGTAATAAAGTTGTAATGTTAAAATTAAGTATTTTTTTAAATTTATTTATTCTAAATGTTTAGAAAATATTTTTGCTACATAGAAAAGTGAGGTTTTGATGACCACCCGACAAGCTAATCCAGTTATAAATAATGATTAACATGTCACTAGTATTTAATGTCACAGTATTTAAATCTCATAATTATAAGAAAATAATAACTGCATAAGTCTAAAAAAATAAGTCCACTTTTTGAGAAAACAAGAACCCCCCCTTTCACCTACAGGCCTGGTGTATAATGACATGGGTGTGACACAGGTATGACAAGGAGATGGTAAATTATGAGGTCATCCCAATTTTTTAAATGGCTTATAAATCCTGTAAGGGGTACAGGAAAATAATGTACAGTATAAAAATAATGGAAACCTATGGAATATCCCCATATTTCCCAAACAAACCTGTGTGTGTGTGTCCATACAGTAAGTATAGCAGCACCAGTATATTTTGACCTTGTGAGGATATTTTTTTGGTCCCCATGAGAAAAGCAGCTCATAAATATAGAATTTTTTTTTAATAAAGTACAGAATAAAGTAAAATACAGAATAAAATATTTAGAAAATGTAAAAATGCAGACTGTTTCCTGTGAGGATTGGGGTTTAGGGCTAACCCTAGGGTGGGGGATTGAATATAAAGCCTGTACAGTATAAAAATCTTTACGTCTATGGGAAGTCACCATAAAGCCCATAAAGATAGTAAGTGTGTGTGTGTGTGTGTGTGTGTGTGTGTGTGTGTGTGTGTGTGTGTGTGTGTGTGTGTGTGTGTGTGTGTGTGTGTGTGTGTGTGTGTGTGTGTGTGTGTGTTTGACAAAATAAAAAAAATTTTCTTATAGGCTGACTTTACAAAAATAAATGCCTGTAACTTAGGGAATAAATCATGGATAAAAAACCATGAATGATGTTTCATCAGACAATATATTACTCCACCGCCATGAAATATATATTTATCTGTTCAAACCGTCCAGATAAGCGTTTCAATGTCAAGCCAAAGAAAACACATTTTGCTATATAAATTCATCGCTTGCCCTTTTGCTGAAGATTATAATCATACTTGAGAAATGACCAGCATTCCAGCACCAACCACTAAGATAATGTCCCGCTGGAGGTTTAGCTATAACAGAGACTAAAATTGATCTTTGAGTCATAATACATGTAATATACAGTCTGCAATGCTGATCCAGTGATTCTGAATAATAACAGACTTCGCTCTATGTGTGTGTGTGGGGGGGGGGATTGAAAGTGCACAGAATTGCATCCTGAAATGTTCTCAGATTAAACTGAGGCCAACCTCAAGGTCTGTGCTAAATTACTATTGATTGCCTCTTTCTGTTCCTTTTTAGCGCTTGTCTGTGGATGCAAAACTAACAGATGTTTGAATAGGGATAAAAATTAATAAATAAAGGGGCTCGGTTTTAGCATTGCAGGTTATTTTTAGTGCATGCCACCAATCTCTCGCTCTCTCACTATGAGGTGTGATTTTCTGCCAGCATGATGTGCCTGGTGGATTAAATCTGAGCCGAGCATCTTGTTCCACAAGCCTGTCGCTTTATCACCTTTCTTTATACCACATTTCAGGTCTTTGTTCCAGATTTTTAGGCTCAGCAGTTAATTTGTACAATCAGAGATGACAGTCACTTCAGAGCGAGCAGTGGGACGCAGAACAAGAAACTCCTTTGTAGCATGTAACTCCTCGCGTGAGCTCTATTCAAATGCCACACGCTGTAAGTGGCATTGTAAAGCTGCATCATCTCTATTCCCAAATTTGAGGCCTTTTTTCCCTTCAGTCGTCATAGAACCAGATTCTTGAGTATCAGAATCAAGTCTGGTTCACTTTTCAGGTAATTCTGCTAAAGAAATGGTGAAAGGAGCAGAGGTAAAACTTAACAAATGCACACAATTGATATGCTGTCCATACGGTCACAGCATCACGTACTGAAAGAGGGGAAAGCAAACAGAAAAATATTATTAAAAATACAGGTTACATTTTTACAACTAGGCTGTATGCTGAATGCTGTACAACACCAAAAGGGGTCCTATTATGTAGCTTTTTACAATATGTAATGCAAATTATGTGTCCCATGAAAGTTTCTGAGAAATTTCTGTTCAAAATGCACAGATCTTTTATTATTTCATGTTTTAAACAAAGCAAAATCTGTTTTGTGTGTGTCTCTTTAAATGTAAATGAGCTGCAGCTGCTCCCCACCACCTTTCCAGAAAAGGGCGGAGCCTTTACAGCCTGTGCCTCAGTTATTGTGGCAACAAAACATGTGCTTGTGTTTTATAGCTTTGTCAGTTTAAACTCCTGGGGCCTGTTTCAGTAAGGAGGTTCAACCAACTCAGAGTTTAAACTTGAACTCTGAGTTGACTTATCAAGAGATTAAAAACGGTTTCAGAACAGCTGATCTGAGTTAGGTCAATCAAGTCTAAAGCCGAAGTCACACTAGAGTTTGAGCTTGCGAAATTCTGTTGCACGGCGCTGCGAAAAGGGGCAGGATTAAACAAGATGATTAGACATTAAAAAAAGCGAGCGATTGCTTCATGTTTTAAATTTCTGTTCAGAGAGGTCATGTTTTGATCCTGGATTGGTCTCACGCAGTCAAGTGATGCGATTTCAGAGTTGACTAAGCTTGAACTTTGCACCGCAGCAACCTGCGAAACTCCGACGCATGACCCTGCATTTCCGGTCTGACGCATTTGCGTGCGTATGAATGGAAGTCTATGGGGAGAAAAGCCCAGTGTGACCGCGGCTTAAGTAGACTGATTCAGAGTTAAGTGTGACTATAAAAAGGCATTATCAATGGAGCGCAGATATTACGAGTCAGCATGGCAACATCTGAAAAAAGAGATCAGCATTTTTTTCTACAGCTAAAATTGATGTTTTCATGCAAAGTTATATATGACCATATATTTAAAAAGCAACACCACTGCATTGGTGAAACAGTGGGAAAACATAGCTGCTCAAGTTAATGTGTAAGTTTACATTTAAAATAAAGTATTTAAATATTTAAATATAATAAAAAAATAAGTAATGTTATGTGTGACTTTATTGACTTTTCACATGAAAAGTGGGGAATTGGTCGTAATTTTGAAGTTATTTTAGATGTAATTGCATTAAATTACATAAAATGGGCTACTGTAGCCTATAGTTTCTACAACTAATTTGACAAAACAATAATGCATATAACCTTCACTTTATGTTCAGTGGAAATGTTTAATTTAAGGTTCCCACTTTTACACACGTTGATCAGTTTAAGATAAATTTTCTAAAACTGAGTTATTAATAGATTTAAAAGTGCACTGGTGTGTCTGCCTTTTGTATTGATCAAGTGGTGGAGGTTCATATGACATTTAAAATGTATGCAGTACTAAAAAATAGTTTTTAGAACGATTAATAATCTCAATCTACTTACAGTACATGTCCCTGGAAAAGGTCAGTGAATTTAAGCAAACTTTTTATTGTTTGCAGTTATATCAAAGGTAAAACTTAAAACTATGGTATTGAAACTAATTGTAATTTCCCAAAAAGCACAAGCTATTTTCGTTACTTTGTTCTTTGTGTGACTGAAATGTAGGCAATGAATGACTAAGGCCAAGGTGAGAAATATCGCTTCATTTTTAAAAAAGGTTAAGACACTGACAGAAACTCAGAGTTTAGAGAATAAACCCTGCTTCTGACCAGGTTAGGTTCACAGATTAAGTTACTACTATAAATGACTCTGAGTTGAAGTTGCTCTCTTTTAGAAACAGGTTTGACTTACCCTGCTTTCTCGAAGTTGACAAACTGCCATTTTGAAACTAAAAACCCAGAGTTTCCCTCATTTCATGGTTAACATACTCTGAAAGTTTTTTCACTTAACCTCCTTTCTTAAACAGGGCCCTGATATATTGTTTTTCTTGCATACAAAAACAAGGCTAATCCAATAAACATGGTCAAAATACAGACGAAAGGTCAGGCTAGGCGGCAAGGAATCAAAACAGGAACAAGGCAAGAATCAAAAACATGGAAAAACAAACAAGGAAAACCCACTTCATAATGTTCATGAAGAAACAAGACTCAGCAATGAGTTGTGAATGAGATGTGTATATATAGTCCTTCTAATCAGTCCATCATGAGCTACGGCTGTGTCTGTGTGTAAATATTCAGATTATTGTCAGCTGTTGCAGGGGTTGATGAATGCAAAAGGTTCTGGGAGTTGTAGTTCATTAGAAATACCGGAAATGTAGCTTTTAGCACTAGTTCTACCAGGAAGACATAATTTCACATCACTCATCATAATCAGTTCCAACCAATAACCATGAGACACAGGGATATCTAATGTCATGTCACTTATCACAATCAGTTCCAACCAATAGCCACGAGACTCAATGAATATATAAGCTGTCCATTCACTTCAATGATTTGGTTGCAGATACTGGTGCGGACATTCACCACCACCAGGTTGGCCCTGTCCAGTGGGGTAAGCTCCGCCGCTGCCTTCATCCTCGGCAGCCATAGCTGGATCTAAAAACTTTTGATTCAAGCTATGGACGGGGCCTCCATCATAGAAATCCTGTTTTGTTAAATCATTTTTGTTTTGTCAAAGTGTGATAACACAAACTGATAATAGACTTTGTAACTTAACAGTTCTTCATTGTCAAACAGCAATATTATGCAGAACTATAGGGTGTTGGATGTGTAAAAACAGTAAAGTTAAATAGTTTATCCTACCCAGTTTGAGTACGCCCTTCACGGGTTTAACTCCCCAGAAGTTTAAACACTGAGCCTTACCAAGACACACAGAGACAGACAGCAGGGTAAAACAAGGATAAATACTGGCACTGCGTTTTCAAAATGTTCAATGTTTGTGTTTCAGTCAGAACACAGAGTTTCTTCTTGACAGGTAAGCTAAACTCAAGTTTTTGCTTCACTTGTAAGTTCTTTGCTGCCAAGCTTCATATAAAAATAAAGTTAACAAATAAAGTAAAAGACTGCAAGGATAAGAATATAT
>CAIGQZ010032498.1:1074828-1088966 GCA_903798205.1 Danio tinwini
TGACTGACTGACTGACTGACTGACTGACTGACTGACTGACTGACTGACTGACTGACTGACTGACCGACCATTTGATACCCCCACCCATCACCTTCCCTACACCCAACCGATAGTGTTTTCAAATGTAATCCAGAGAAAGGAAAGCCCCCACAGCTGCCTAATTTTTACCACTTTTCCAGATCTTACCAAATTCTCACCCTGTTATTTTATTTTTATTTAATTATTTTTTTTTGCCTTTTGTTTTTGTTTTTTGGAACTGTTCTTCACCAGACTCAAACCCCGTTGTCAAGATCAACTCCTCTCTGCGTCTCAAGTCAGCCGACATACATGGCGAGCTCCAATTGTAGGTAAGTGGTCAGCTAGTTGCACAAAAAGAAGCAGAAGCCATCAGTGACATCATTCCGCCCCATAACGTTTATTTTAAACATGAAATGCAGCCATATGTAGCTCTGGGGGGGGGGGGGGGGGTTGTAGGCTGCTATTATATTATCAAATTTTTATTAAACTATTATACAAGTTTTATTCATAGAAAAAAATTACAAAGCACTGTAGTGTTTGGGTGTTCTGTGTTTGTCTAAGATAATTAGTCTACCAAAATGTATATATTCCATACAAGCTGAAGCTGACTGGTCAGTTCTTGTCATGCAACTTGCGGTGCGCTTGTGGCATTTATTCAACTACATGCACTATAAAAAAATTAAAAGTTGAGTTAACTTAAAATTTAAAAATTTTAAGTCTCCTCAACTGAATATTTTACTTTCATTGAACAAACATGCAGCTGAATCATTTTATAAGTAAATTAAACTCTGAGCTCAAAAATATGTCCACCTAACTTACAATTTTAAACTGAGTTAACTATTTGTAAGTTGGATTTTTTTAAAGTGTGCGTCTGGAAGGCACAAGCGCGTCAAGCCTGCCTGAACATGTCAAGTATAAAAGACTCGTCCATTTCGTGAGGTGCGCATGCAGTCAGCGGAGGTCAGTGATGCGGTGTCAGGCAAAAGTATAAATCAGGCTTAAAGGGCCGCGCACCTACACTGGAAATAACGAACTTGCTTGAACTCTAAAAAAGACACAATATGCGAGCGGCCCCTAAAAGGCTGTCGTCATTTGCTTTCTCCAGCAGTTGATCTTATTGCACAGACATGCTGGATTCACCTGATTTGTTGACAAATGGGTTGCGGATCTATTCTTGGCAGTTTGTGGGTTCTTCACAGGGTCATTTCTTATTTGCAAAAAAAATTTTCCAAAGTCGTGTGTCCTTACCCATTACCCATTGCTGCTTGTAGGTTAAATTTGGGCGCTCAACCGAGACGTAACTGAGAGAATAGTCATTTTTCAAAATAAAAGATTTTTCAAAATAAAAGATTCTTCAGACTCAGATATATAAATCGAAAATAATTAATGATTTCATGTGCAGCCCGGTACCAATTGATACACGGACGGTGACCCAGTTGTTGAGGATCACTGCTTTAGAACAAATTACACATTAAAACACAAAAGGTGATTAGGAACATAATCAAACCAAGAATGTTGATAAAACAATAAGACATTTAAGACTAATGAAGATCTAAATAAATTGGTTTTAAGATTAGCTTTAAATAGTGAATTTTTAAATAGGTGAATTTGTAAATGTGCAGCTTACTCTTATGTGGAATGTGCTAGCGAATTAAGTAATTTTTCAGCTTTGTTGGCACATAAAATTGTTGCTTCATAAATTGGAGCTTCATATGATTACAACTGAACCACTAAAGTGATATGGAATATTTTGACTATAATTTTAATTTCTTTTCTTGACCATTGGAGGTCATGTATGGAGGATGAAAGAGCTCTCAGGTTTCATCTAAAATTGAAGATGAACAAAAGTCTAATGGTGACATGAGACATGAGGTGAGTTATTAATAACCCGTTTTTAATCTTTGAGTGAACTTGCCCTTTATTACTCTGTTCAGTTAACTGAGAACAGATATTCATGAACGCCTTCATTACTGTAATTTTTTACTTAATATAAATAAACTTAATTGAAAATCTCAATTTCTCAGATTTACGGAACGATGAAGTTATCTATCACTGAATAAAATGAATAAAAGATCTTTCCTGCAAGCTTTACTTTACAAGCCATGTATAGAATTTCCCTACAAAATTTCCCTGCTTTGCAAATAAGACCCGAGAGTCATCTTACATAGTCTTTATTATAGGGTTGCTGAGCTCATTCCTGCGGTGCCAAAGTAAGCTTGACAGTAAGTTAATGACTGGACACAGTGGAGAGAAAATTACACTTCATTTTCACCTATCAAGAGAGCTGACTGCTAAATAAAGAAGCATCAATCAGGAAAATTTCACATCATTATAATCGGCATTAACTTCTGAGGTATACTGCCAATTCAAATCTCATATAATGTAAATAGTCTTGTCTAAATCACGAGTCATGATTTAGTTCAATTATTTGCAATATGTCATTTATATTGGACATCGTAAGATTTTAAAGCAAGTTCTGAGAAAATTATGGTCAATATAATAAATATTCTCTGTTTTAGACCTTAAAATATAAAGAAAAAATTCATTAATAAATCAAGTCAAGCCTGAAACTTTTTATACACCTGGCATATTCTGACTTAAAGTTACTTTTATTCTACTAGCAAGCTTGTTTTTGACTGGACATTACATATACCTTCTTAATCAGAAAGGCCTTTATTGGCTAAAGCTCCAACTCTTTCAGGTTGTAGGGTCTCCTTGCCATCACCCTGATTTCTAACTCCCTCCACAGATTCTCAATTGGATTTAAGTCAGGGCCCTGGCTGGGCCACTGCAACATTTCAATGTTTTTGTCTGATAACCATTTCTTCACCACTTTTAAGATCTAAAATCATATATTATTCTTATTTAAAATTTTGAAGACATTATCATTATCAAAATAAAACACAAATAAGTATAAAACATGTATTATCAATGGCAAATCTGTTAATATACACTCTTTCAATGGAAAATTAACAATTGCCAATAATAACTTTCAAGCAATCTCTCAATTTTCTCCACAGCTGTAGGTGTAAAATGTGCAATATTGGAATTGCTGTACTTGTAAAAAGCGTTCACATTCTCATCTTACATCACAACTTACATCTTGTAAATTTTCTGTTTCTATATAGTTTCTATATACATGTATGACTGGTAATAATATCCCCTCAAAAATGTAAAAAGCTTATTGATTGAAACTCAAATTTTTCCCTACATAAAGTTTATCATTTGCATAATGATGTACTAGAGGCATCGTTGTGCGGAAAAAAAAATCTGCTTTTATTTACATTTGAACAAAAAGTGTCACGTCCAAAACTATTCATACCCTTCTCAATAATCAATAGAAAAGCCTTTATTGGCTATAGACCATTTCAATGTGGTCACGTCATTGGCCCATGAACATTTCCTGCTTGTTTTCAATCTATTTTATAACTGAGACAAGGGGCAATTCAATAATAACTTCATGTTAAAACAGCTATCATAGCATTATTTATCAACATGTGGCTCTTTTTGGATTCTCTGAACCCATATAAATTAAAAATGTAAAACAGAAAGTGCATTGGGACCATTGTTTTTGTTTACATCCCTCAAGATGGTTTATTACAGCAATCAAACGCTTTATATAATTTTTCTTGTTCCCACTGGTCCATTCATTTTTATAGATGAGATAACTCTTTCAGGTTGTGGGGTGTCCTTGCCATCACCCTGATCTTTAGCTCCTTCCACAGATTCTGAATTGGATTTATGTCAGGCTACTGCAGTATTTCAATGAATTTGTATGATAACCATTTCTTCACCACTTTTAAGGTCTGAAAACATATACTTACATTATTAGTACTTTTACTTTTGAAGACATTATTGTGGTGCCATTTTTGTCTAATAACAATTTCTTCACCACTTTTAAGGTCTGAAAATGTAAAAAGTTCATCAATTGAAATTCTATTTTCCCTCTAAATACACTCTAAGTTTATGATTTGCTTAATGATTGTGTCTTGTTGTTTTGTAGTTTAGTCAACTGATCACTCGAATTACACATATTAATTTTACCATTAATAGTTGCCATAGAAACGCATAATTATAAGTCTGATTATGTGAAATCTTCCAAATAGAACATTTGGGTTGTCATCTGGTAATTACGGTAATTACAACATGGCATGAATGCTGACTATTTCTAGGTCACTAATCAAGTAAGTAATTCTGATACTGAATGTGATTCAGTGTATAGATATGTTCAATGTATAGATAGTTTAATGTGTTCAGTAATTTCTTCTTTGAAGCATAAGATGAAGCTCTTTAATTACTTATTATATTTAGATAATATAGAATTTATATAAAATATTATATCATTTTTGGATTGCTTTTAGATACAATATATATTTTTGAAGTCAGAATTATTAGCCCCCCTTTTCTTTTTTTTCCAATTTCTGCTTAACAGAGAGAAGATTTTTTTCAAAACATTTCTAAACATAATAGTTTTAATAACTCATTTCTAATAACTTAATTTATTTTATCTTTGCCATGATAAAAGTACATACTATTTTACTACTTATTTTTCTTCTATACAGTTTAAAGTGACATTTAAAGGCTTAACTAGCTTAATTAGGTTAAGGCAGGTTAGGGTAATTAGGCAAGTTATTGTATAACGATACAATATTGTATAATGATGGTTTGTTCTGTAGACTATCAAAATATATAGCTTAAAGAAGCTATTAATTTTGACCTCAAAATGTTTTTTAAAAATTTTTAAAACTGCTTTTATTCTAGCCAATTTAAACAAATAAGACTTTCTCCAGAAGAAAAAATATTATAATACATGCTATAAAAAATGTCCTTGCTCTGTTAAACATAATTTGTGAAATATTTAAAATAAAATAACAAATTCAAAGGGGAGCTATTAATTCTGACTTCAACTGTTTTTTTTTTTGTTTATTTATTTATTTATTTATTTTGTTAAGACACACCAGCATTTTATTAATATTTTTTGGATTATATATATTACATATTTTCAAAGGCATTTCATCAAAATTTCAGTTCAGCAGCATTTGCATACTTCATCTAATGTTCAGATTTGTGAGCCGAAATGTATGCAAATTAGCATATTTATGCCTAATAGAAAGTTCCTAATGTAATCAATTATAACTATCAGTTCATTTTTACCTTATTTTTACAGTGTCTTGCATTAAAAGCATTAGAAAATATTAGATTAAACCTTCATTTAAAATCTCATTGAAGATTCAATGAAGAGATCTCTTTCCAGCTAAACCAGTAAATATGAATGCATCTGATATGTTTTACAATCCTCACCTTGCTAAATCGCAATAAACAAAAATCTTTATTTATTGTAATTACCAACACTTTATTTAGTCCATATTCATATTATTACCTCTCTGCTGCCGTTAGTCACTCCTCTCTTTTGCCAACTGCTGGATTTTGAAGGTTTTTCGTCTAATCAAGTTCTTATTTGGAGATTAGTTCTTATTAATGAAGCTAAATTTGAACTCGGGCTGATTAATCAGCTCAATTACAGGCGCTTTAAGCATGCTATATTTTTTTCAGCATGAATTAGAGCAGGCATCGGGCATGCGTGGTTCAGTCAAGGTAGAAAAGCTGCTCTCACTTTGATCATGCTTGGTGTTAAAGTGAGGTCTTGTGTATAAAATGTGTGATGTGAACAGTGTTAACTGGACTCGCAGATTAATCCTATTACCTCCTCAGCAAGTAATGTGCTATGATGCGCTTCAGTTCAAAAGGTTTCATCTGGAAATGGTGGCACTTTTGGGGGGGTTCTGCTTACTCTGACTCTTCAGTCCCACCTAAAATAGATGACAGCTTGACAGTGCTTTGCCATCGCCCAAAAAATCTATACGCTTTCGAAATCTGTTCCAACATGCATTATGGGGAAGCTAAAAACTTGGTAATTTATTGCCTGTGAAGATGGTCTGCAGTGAAAATGTCAGCCTCCGTGGCCTGAAGGTTCAGGCAATGCTCTCAAAACAAGACGCTGATGAGATGGCAATGAGACATGGACAAAATGCCTTGCTTGTTGGTCTGAGCTCTCAGGGCTTTATGAAAAACCAACAACAGCAAGACCTTTTCACAAGATTGTGCTTATTTAAATGCAAGGTTGTAAAGCATGTCTTGTTTATTTTTAGGTTTATTTAATGATTTATAAAAATGCTAAACAGAACTGTAAAAGAGCAAGTAAGTAAACAGCAAAGAGTAATATATTTCTGTTTTAAAATATGAATGAGAATAAGTTGCGTTATGTCTGCATTAATTGTCATAAATTATTTACAGTACTGCCCTGATCAAATTCACTTCGCTATTCATTTCAACTTAATTTTTATTAAATGAGTCTAAGATAGCTCAGGGGTCTTCAATGGGTCTTCAATGAGTCAAAGATAGCTCAGGTAACACCTCTCTATCTCTCTGCATTGGTTACCGGTCAAAGCTTGAATCAAGTTAAAATCACTGATGCTTGCTTACAGGACAGCCACTGGTTCTGCACCCTCTTACCTCCACTTGTTCCTGAAGGTCTACACCCCCTCCAGAAGCCTCTGGTCAGAAAGTGAGCGTCACCTTATGGCACA
The DNA here is from genome assembly GCA_903798205.1 of Danio tinwini. NCBI lineage: Eukaryota > Metazoa > Chordata > Actinopteri > Cypriniformes > Danionidae > Danio > Danio tinwini. The sequence continues at coordinate 1,081,434 of CAIGQZ010032498.1, forward strand.
ACTAAGGATCATTCTAAAAGCATAGCCCTATACATTTCTGGAATGTGCCAAATACGTCCCAGGATGTACAGTTTTTTGCAGTTTTTGTTTTCACAAATCCACCAGAGGCCACTGTATATGCTTTTTGAGATCTAAAATTTCTCTCGCAAGCAGGGTGCAAATTACAGGGGGTCGGGGGGGGATTAATCCCCTTATTAATGCTTGATCCCCCATGAAAGACATCAGAACAAGATATTATATATATATATATATATATATATATATATTAGGCATGGGCCGGTATAAGATTCTGACGGTATGATAACCTTGGATAAAAATATCACGGTTTCACGGTATCACGGTATTGTGATTACTGCTCTATATTATATTCTTTTTAAATGTCTGTGTAAAAAAACTAAAAGCTTTTTCCCTTTGAACACAATATATTTTATTTTGAGAAACATTTATAAAATTTTGGAGCAGTAAACGTGCCAGGCCAAATAATGAAAATTGAAAATGAATCATTGACATCTGCTGTCTTCATTAGTTTCAAAAACAGATTTATTTACAACTTAAAATGGCATCTTTGGATATCTTTTCTGCTGGAGATGCTGTTGTAAAAAAATATATATAAATAAAAAAATCTTACTCATACCTTAGGAACGGTATTAGAGAAAATGTTGGTGGTATGAAAACCTTGACTTTTCCAAACCGCGGTATAAGTTGAAAACGGTTATCGTCCCATGCCTTATATATATATATATATATAATTCTCTGATCTCTGATTTATATCAATATATAATATTTATATATTATTAATAAAAAATGTATAATATAAATATACATTTGGTCCCCCCTATAACGGATTATACCATTGTGCATGTATAATGCACCAATCAATACTAGGAAAAATATCATTCAACAGTCTGAACTGGCAGTTCCAGAGCATCAACAGACATCTTAAGTATTCACAAAACATGTTTCTTGTAAAATAGGTGTTTATATCTGCATGTAGCCTAAAAAAAGAAAAATTAGACATATAATTTGTATAGTTTGACCTACAGTAACCTCTAAAATAGTCACTAAATATCCCTCAAAACACTATAAACGTTTACATTTTGTTAATAAACTGGATGTAATTTAAATGCATTCATAAAATTGATTCACTGAAGCATGTATTACCAAACTACAACCGAAAAAAGTCGACCCCCCTCCCCCCAATCGTCAATGTATAAATCGCACATTGCTCGCGAGTGCCGTTCGCTCCTGCTATTCTCACATCAATTCACCAGAGGACACTGTTGACTGACTGACAGACTGACTGACTGAACAACCGAAAGATCCCCCCATCCTTCCCCTTTCCCTAAACCCAACCGACAGTGTTTTGAAAAGCAATACACAAAAAGAAAAGCCCCATGATTTTTACCACATTTTCAGATTTTACCACATTCTTACCCTGTTATTTACTTCTTTATTTTATTTTTTGACTTTTGTTTTTGTCTTACCTGCTTTCTGGAATCGTTCTTCACCAGACATCACAGTCAACTCTTTTCTGTGTCTCATGTCTGCCAACGTAAGCTGTGAGCCACTGAACAAACCGATAACAACAGGAAAGCCATCTATATGGAGGTAAGTGGTCATCTTGTAATTGTGAAAAGGAACGGCATCATACCACCCTGTAGTGTTTGTTTAAAGACGAAATGCAGCCATATGTACTACTAATTTGCGATCTCCAGAGATGTATAGGGCTACATTTTCAAAATGAGCCTGTGTTGTTATGCTACCATTGCAGAGTCTATAAGTCACTTTCCAGAACCTTTTCATTCAATGTTCCTCGCTGGTGGAATTATCTTCCCATGCCCACAGAGACTGCTGTGCTGATTAACTGATCATTCAAGCAACAATCAAAAACCCATCTCTTCCGGGATCACCCGAATGTGTGAACTAAACCAGGACGCACTCTTCTCTCCTCCACCTCACCACACCAACCATCAACCATCTGAAAAAAAACACACTTATTTTAATCTCTTTAACACTTAAACAACACCTGCACCTGTTTTGTACATTTGCACCAGACACATTCTTACAATCAGCACAAAAAAACACTGTGCATTTATGAAGTGTGTTTCACACAGTTGAGTGGGCTTGACGAACCACCTGTAGAATCTCTCTCTCTCTCTCTCTCTCTCTCTCTCTCTCTCTCTCTCTCTAAAAACATTCCTTCATACTCCCAATTCTCTAACAGTTCCTTTGTATAATTAGCGCTTCTTGTGTGTATTGCCTCTTTTTGTTGAATCGCTAATTGCCTCCTCAATTGTAAGCCGCTTTGGACAAAAGTGTCTGCTAAATGACTAAATATAAATGTAATATATTTGGAAGTTTGTCAGTAACCAAACTAATATCACTGTTTGTAGATATCAATGCTGGGTTATTATTATATTTTTTTTACCTCTTATCTTACATTATGTCACTGTCAAAAACTGAAGCATCACAATGAAATTCATGTTACGTTGTTCATTATATGTGCTAAAATATATTTTTAAAACACTGCAAATATACCTTTTGGCCAAACATACATTTTAAAGCATTTAAAAATATATTTCCTAACTATTTTCTAAGAAAATGCACCATCATGTAAAACAATAAGAACTTTATTTATTTATTTCATATATTAATATCTACAACATCTACAGCATTGTGTTGTAATACAGATTAACATTTATAACATAAATTACTCCTAGAGGAATTTTTTTAACATTCAATGGAGGAAAACATGGTCATTACTATATACATTTTGTATTCCACTATAATTACCCCTACATGTGCACCTTTTGTAAAAATGAGTGTGTCACTATTTTTTATTATTATTTTTTTATTATTTAATGTATCTGTATTTGATTTGGAATGATTTAAGTTCATATTGCTTTTCCAAGGTTAATATGAGTGGTAATTTGCACCCTAATGATGTTATTTGTTATATAGAAAACCAACGAAAAGTCATTAAAAGCCACTGTGAATTTTTTTTTACTTGTTGGAAAGTTTTACTTTCACAAACAGAGGTTTCTTTAAAAAATTCTTATATATTTTCTTATATATATCATTATATAAGAAAAACTTCTTATGTTTTTATAGACTTCTTATGTGAAATAGAACATTTAATTAAGATTAATAGGTCATAACAAATGTGCTTCTTTCTTGGGTAAATATGATATGATATTTCATGCTACTTGAATTTTTATTCTTTTTTATTGCATTACTATTTTTATGTACTTTTATTATTATTATTTTGGTTTTGCTCTTTATCCTGTTTATCTATAGTGAATGTTATGTAAAAGAGCTGTTCTCTTTTACTGTACTCTAAATTGTATTATACATTTCTTGGAATTAATTTAAAAAAAGCTTATAACATAATGACCCATAGTAAACTTTGAATATGTAATATTACTTAATTAACTATTACCTTCAACACTTCATATTTAAACTTTCAGTAAATTTTGAGTTAACTACTGTACACTCATTTGATAAAGTTGACTAGGTTTTTCAGTAGATCATATCACACATACAGTATGGGCCTATTAAATTTGAGTATGAGAGAACACATCACAAGCTTAGCTGTAGATTTACCGTATTATATTGTGCTTATAGCTGCACAGCAATTATATTTGCAGGGTTTTGGTGCCTTGCTTTAGCTCTCTTTAAAGGCTAAAACTAGAATCAGAATCAGAAATCAGAAAGAGCTTTATTGCCAGGTATGTTCACACATACGAGGAATTTGTTGTCGTGACAGAGCTTCTACAGTGCAACAGAATTACGGAGGACTAAAAAACAGATAATAAATATATTTTAAAAAGTGGTGAATGCAATATACAAAAGTGTATGTACAGGTGTATTACTATATACAACATAATATGTGCAGCTGTTATGTGCAAATTGGCATGTAGAGTGTGTTGTTAAATAAGTGTATGTGTGCATAAAAAATGTGTATAGCAGGTAGTGATGTTGGTTCCACAATTATTATCATCATCAAGTGGTTATGAGATGCTAGTTCTCTATAGAACTAGCTCTATAGAGTAACATAAAGAATGTTCTGGAAGCTTTTTTTATCATTTGCATTCGCTACAAAAGTCATGGAGATGAAAACAAAATCTCTGAGATTAAATCTCACTAAGGCAGAACTTAAGCATGCTAACATAGTAATCAAACTTTAGACGGACAGTTGGTTGAATAAATAATGGCGGAATTAATCGCAGACTGTCACTGCCATGTGTATTACTGCAAAGATTCCATGAACCCCGAGGATTCTTTGTATGTGAGCCAACGATTTGCTGTCGGATTCAAAAAAAACTAAGCAAATGTTATTTTCAGGTAAACGTTGTTCATATTTAGCAAAACAGCGCCACACAGAGTTTGTGTTGACAATTGCATCTGCTGTTGCACCATCAATAGATGGCGTTATCAGCTCAGTAAGAACTTATTAGGACGTGAACTAAAATGATCCCATCAGCAGTACCTTGGACCTCTACGAGTGTTTTGTGAAAGGCAGGAAAAAGTGGTTATCTCGGTTTAATTCCTGCACCCAATGCAGCTTATTCGGCAGAGTCTGCTGTGTAATCAAGAACAAAAATGACCCAAGATAAGAGCCATAAGAGAAAAAATACCATCCTCAAGCATTCAAAACTGTTAATTTAAGAAGTGCACTGTGAGCTCTGCAGATTTTAGCATGATTTACTCATTCTAATGAGCCTTTAGAGAACTAATTGGATCTAGAAGCTCAATAAGACCTAAATCAAGCCCTGCGCTTCAGATAACCAGAGATGCAGTTAGCCGTTTTTCATCTGCTGCTAAGAAATGGAGTTTAAAGAGAGAGAGAGGGGGGGAGGGGTATCAGGAAATCTCCTTTCACTCATAAATTCATATTCTTCCTCTTTCTTTGTCATTTGACACAAAGCATCGGTCACGAGTGAGTGACTGCCTGTGGATGATGTGATGGATGTACTGGTTTGGCTGTAATTCAAGGCAGAGGGTTTAATGTGTGGTAGCGGCGTGTGAGTCATCAGGTCACAATAATTCAGCAGCTGTTTCCTCTTGCAGATGTAAAAAGCTTGCCAAACATTAGCCCGTGGCAAGAATCTCTCCTTGACTCCTTGCTTCTTTATTGATGTGTTACATTTGTCATATTAATACGGAACAGCATAACAAGTTCCTTTCAGAAATAAATGTACAAAAGCTGTCAGTAGGGTGGTACCTTTTTTAAAGGATTTACCTCAATGGTTCATATTGATACTTTAAATGTACATATTACCTTAATGGAATAGTTCAATAAAAAAAATCTGCCACTATTTACTCAACCTTTACTTATTTCAAAGCAGTTTTTTTCCTGTTGAACAAAAAAGAAGATATTTTGAAGAATGTTGGAAACCTGTAATCATTGACATCCATAGTAAGAAAACCAAATATGGAAGTCAAGGGTTACCAGTTTCCAACATTCTTCAAAATGTCTTATTTTCTGTTTAATATAGAAGAAAGAAACTCAAACTAGTTTTTGAAAAAGTGAAGGGAGAGTAAATGTCAGATTTTGTTTGAGTGTCTTGTCTCTTTAAAAGTATATATTATATCACCCCAGTAAGAGATTGTATACCTTAATTCATAAGAGTGCTGAACATTTTCATATTCTATTAAAATGATTCATATTCTTTGTTCAGAAGACAGAATATCTGCATTTTACAGATTTCTTTATGTTGTTTTTTATTAGTATTTATAAACTTTACTGTTTTTATGTCTTATTCACTATCACTGTAGGGGAATGTGCAGCCTGTACTTTATTCAAAACATCTCTTTTCAAATTTCATTGTGTTCGTAACATAAGGTTGTTGTATTGTTTCAAAGCACACAGAATATATGTTTTTATAAACTTGTTAGTAGTAATTTTAATTAGTTTTGAACCTTGATATTAGATTTTAAGGTCTCCATTAACTAAAAAGCATTGGGAACTGTTGGCATTAGTTGGCATTTCTGTGTGGAATTTGCATGTTATCTCCATTCACATTTTTCCCCCAATTTCCAAAGACATGCTATACAGGTGAATTGAATAAGCTAAATTTGCCGTAGTGTATGTGTGAAAGAGTATGTATGGGTGTTTCCCAGTGTTGGATTGCGGCTGGAAGGGCATTTGCTGGATAAGTTGGCAGTTCATTCCGATGTGGCGACCCCTGATTAATAAAGGGACTAAGCTTAAAAGAAAATGAATGAATATGACTCTTGTAATGCCTTTCATTAATTTTGAAGCAGACAGTAATTTTGACGTTCCACTATTCCACTATTCCACTTTTTCTGTAAAGGAAGGTGCAGCCTGAACTTACTCCAAAACATCTTTTTTTCTACTTCATTGCGTTAATCACATAAACCTATTGTATGGCTTCAGAAGTATATGAAAAATAGTAATTTCATGGACTTTTGAGATCATTGCATGGAAAACATCTCTTTTATATATATATTAAAATAAGTCTTATGGGTTTTTTCACACAATGGTGAGAAAATGACAGAATTTTTTCTAAAGAGTCGACAATTCTTTTAAGGCATCAAATCCCACTAATGAGGTGACAATTTAAGTTGCCACATGTTTCCATTTTTATCTATGCTGTCATGCAGCCTTCATGCCATTCATTTACACTATTAGCTGTCAAATGTGGACGTGCTTGTCAGTTTCTTTTTCATCTTTCCATAAATTTCATTCAGCACGACTGCTGATAACATCATGACAGTTAACATCTGTAGCTCACTAGCTTTACAACCAATATTGATCACTGCACTGTTTTTAAATCATTTATTTGTATGTGCCAGCACTCAAAGTAACATATCTTTCAGGGACATATTAGTTATTTCTTATCAGTGTTGTTGAATGAGCCTAACAGTCCCCTTCTTTATAATGGTGATTGTGTAGCACCATTATAATGCAGAAATACAGACCAAAGTAAGTGTTTTGGACTTCTGTACACGCTAAACTCTCAAACGGCCTGTCAGAGAATCACATAAACCTAACACGTTGAGATAAATGCTGTTTACCCACACATGCCTTTAAACATTGCCCTTTACCTCCCCTTTAATTAGGTGCTGAAAAATAACAAGATGTTAATGAATAGACTTGTTCCTCATAGCTTATGCCTAACAGAGAGCCTTTAATCATCCCACCACTTGTTCTTTTCCTCCAGCTAAAACAGCTGGCTGTCATGTAAGATGCTGAAGATTTACCTCCCAATCTTCAGGAGTTTGATAAGACTGCAACCCACTCCTCTCGCAACACTTTTTTCCCTGCCGTTTACCCCGCGCTGGGAAATATATTAACACTGGTGTATCTACACAGGGGAATCGGGCAAGTGCTGATGCTTTGGAAACGCAGGCCTGATAAGAGACAGTGCATTCCTGACACGAGCTGCCACAGCAGGCCACAGACTCCAGCTTAAACCGACGTCCAGCTGGATTTTATTCAGTGATGCTGAGATAAGTGTGTGTGTGTGTGTGTGTGTGTGTGTGTGTGTGTGTGTGTGTGTGTGTGTG
>CAIGQZ010032498.1:1089066-1108462 GCA_903798205.1 Danio tinwini
GTGTGTGTGTCTGTGTGTGTGTGTGTGTGTGTGTGTGTGTGTGTGTGTGTGTGTGTGTGTGTGTGTGTGTGTGGTTTTATCGTGTTGCGTGTAGATATGTTAAATAGCACAAGTAGACTTTAAATGTATTAAGTATATCATTGTTTTGCACTGACCTGACATTAATGATTATCAGTGCTAAAAATGTATGATGTGTGTTTTTCTTTGCATCTGATTAAATTAATCAGCTAATTAGAAGAGAGATGCATGAACAGAACATCAGATAATGCAAAAAAAAAAAAGTGTAGCGCTGTGAGCTCCCATGAGGTAGAGTTGAGAACTTCTGTTTTAATATATGATGATATTTCTATTCTAATTAAATTGTCTTAAAGGGATAATTCGACTAAAAATGGAAATACTGTCATCATTTGTCACCATTCACTTGTTTCAAACCCTGTTTGAGTTTCTTTCTCCTGTTGAACACTAAATAAGATATTTGAAGAAAGTTAGAAACCTGTAAGCATTGACCTTCACAGTATTTGTTTTTTCCTACTATGAAAGTCAATGGATACAGGTTTCTAGCTTCCTTTAAAATGTCTTTTTCAGTATTCAACGGTGATGGGTAAATTACTTTAAAAAATAATAAATTACAAATTACCACTGAAAAGATGTAATCTGATTACATTACTAATTACTTTATGTAAAAAGTTATCAGATTACTAATTACTTTACTTTGAAGTTATTTTTAAAACATATAAAATATACCTATAAAATACTCTCTTTCAGTGATTTAATATTCACTGAAAAACTTCAACAATGGCTTGATTACAGCAGCTTAACATTTTCAAAAGACTTAAAGAGTTTGTTTAAAAACTTTAATTCTCTCATCATTTACTTGTTCCAATCCGGTTTATCTTTTTTTTTAACACAAAAGAAGACATTTAGAAGAAAACTGGATACCTGTAATCATTGACATCCATAGTGTGCAAGAGCACTGCAGTGTTTGCGTGTTCAGTGTTTGTCTGAGGTAATTAGTCTACGGAATTTGTATATTCGAAAGCATGAAGCTGATTGGTCAGTTCTTGTCAAGGGAGTCGCGGTTTTCAACTGGGTACACCTGGGAAATGCTAGCTCACGCGCAATATGCGCTCCCAATATGCGCTCCAAATATAACAGACGCAATATGTTCATCAAATACTGCACATTTAACAGCAATATTTTTGTTTTTACTCTTATTGAAATCAAAGTAATGTCTGAATTTCCACTTGAAGAAGCAGCCACTCTCGCCAACGACCATTACGTTTTCCAGCAATTTAAAAGTGCATGCTTATTAACTGACATTGCAGCGGGAAAATGTGATTAAAAAAGGCATTTTATTTTTCTTCCAATACTATATTTTTAACATAACGCAATTACATTGACTTTAGTAACTGTAATCAAATTGCACAAATTGGGGTGACACGGTGGCACAGTGGATAGCACAATCGCCTCACAGCAAGAAGGTCTCTGATTCAAGCCTAAGCTGGGTCAGTTGGCATTTCTGTGTGGAGTTTGCATGTTCTCCCTGTGTTTGCGTGTGTTTCCTCCGGGTGCTCCGGTTTTCTCCACATGTCCAAAGACATGCGGTATAGGTGAATTTGGTAAGCTAAAATTAGCCATAGTGTATGTGTATGATTGAGTGTGTATGGATGTTTCCCAGGGTGGGTTGCAGCTGGAAGGACATCCACTGTGTAAAACATATGCTGAATAAGTTGGTGGTTCATTTCGCTGTGGCGACCCCAGATTAATAAAGGGACTAAGCTGAAAAGAAAATGAATGAATGAATGAAATTACACAAATTAAAAATGTAATTTGTTACATTATTGCGTTCCTCAAATGTAATTAGAATACAGTAACACGTTATTGTGGAACGCGTTACACCCAACCCTGGTGTTCAACAGAATAAAGAGACTCATAAAAGTTTGGAATCACTTGAGGGTGAACAAATTGTGAGTAAATGTTCATTTTTGGGGGGTTGAACTATATGCCCTGATTAAACTGACATAGCTGATTTCATCACACTTTTTTTTAGCACTGTTTCAACATATAGTGTCAGTATATAACTATTGCTATATTCAGTATAGATACAGTATTGCAATAATGTTGAATTGTGTTTTGTAGTATTTTTTTGAAGAAAAACATACTGTATGATTAAGATTTGGATTATAAAAAATTTAAATGGCATAAAGTATTTTAAATCAACTACTTAAGAGTTTGTTGCATCATGAAAGTTTTTACACCAAAGTAAAAACTACTTTTTAAATGAATTAACTGAAAAACAGGACTCTGTTGTGTTTAGCATATCATTAAAAAAGATTGAGCCTGAGTATCATTTTTCCTTCAATGGCTATTATGAGAGCAACAATCAACTATTCGCTTCATTCATGCATTCATTTTTCTTAGTCCCTTATTTATCAGGGCATTATTACCAGGTGCTCAGGGCATTATTACTTATTTATCAGCATATGTTTTACGCAGGGTATGCCCTTCCAGCCACAACCCAGTACTGGGAAACACCCATTCACTCTCACATTCACACACACACCCTCCTACACTATGGCCAATTTTGTTTACCCAGTTCATCGATACCACATGTCTTTGGACTGTGGGGGAAACCTGAGCACCCGGAGTAAACCCAGGCGAATGTGCAGAGTAAAATATCCAACTTACAAATAGTTAACTCAGTTTTAAAATTGTAAGTTAGGTGGACATATTTTTGAGCTCAGAGTTGAATTTACTCATAAAAATGATTCAGCTGCATGTTTGGAACTGTTTGTTCAATGAAAGTAAAATATTCAGTTGAGGAGACTTAAAATTTTTATTTCTCCCTATCTTCAAAAAGAAAAAAGTTGAGTTAACTAAAATATTAAAGCAACCGGCTGCAAAGAAATTTTGAGTTTATTAAGCTTCAGTGTTTGAAGTTGTGTCAAATTATTCCATAAAGTATACTTGACTTAAACCAGCCTTTTTCGGTCAACTTTTAAAAATAATTGACGTTTAATAAACTCAAAATTTATTTGCAGCTGGTTGCTTTAAAATTTTAAGTTAACTCTATTTTATTTTTTTTTACAGTGTGGGGAGAACATGCAAACTCCACACAGAAATGCCCAGCAGGGACTTAAACCAGTGACTTTCTTGGTGTGAGGCAACAGTGCTAACCATTGCTCTTGAAGTTTGCGGATGACACTACTGTTATTGGCCTCATCTGGAACGGTGACGAGTACAGACAGGAGGTGGAGCGGCTGGCTTTATGGTGCAGATACAACAACCTGGAGCTGAACACGCGCAAAACAGTGGAGATGATAGTGGACTTTAGGAGAAACCCCCCTGCACTCCCCCCACTCACCATCATGAACAGCACTGTGGCTGCAGTAGAGTCATTCAGGTTCCTGGGCACCACCATCTCTCAGGATCTGAAGTGGGACATTCACATAGACTCCATTGTAAAGAAAGCCCAGCAGAGACTGTACTTCCTTCGTCAGCTGAGGAAGTTCAACCTGCCACAGGAGCTGCTCGTACAGTTCTACTCAGCTGTCATCCAATCCATCCTCTGCACTTCAATCACCGTCTGGTTCAGCTCAGCTGCCAAAACCAACCTCCGTAGACTACAGCGAGTAGTCCGGACTGCTGAACGAATCACTGGCACTACCCTTCCTACACTTGAAGAACTGTACTCTTCCAGAGTGAGTAAAAGGGCTCGTAAAATCACTCTGGACGCCTCACACCCAGCACACTACCTGTTCGAACTGTTACCGTCTGGTCGGCGCTACAGAGCACCAAGCACAAAAACAGATAGACACAGGAAAAGTTTCTTTCCTCAGGCCATCTACCTCATGAACAGTTAAATATTCCCCTACTGTGCAATAAACGTGCAATACTTTCTCATACGCACTTGTACACAGCACCTTATAACCTGTATATTTACAGCATATCTGTACATACAATTCAACATCCAGATCTTTTTGACTGACTGCATCTCTGTTTAATGTTTATTGCCTTTTCTTTCCTGTATTTAATTTTGTGTTGTCACTCGTCACTTTATGTACACTGGAAACTTCTGTTGCTAAAACAAATTCCTTGTGTGTGTGAAGCACACTTGGCAATAAAACTGATTCTGATTCTGATTCTGATTAAGCTTCCATGTTACCATTATTCATTTCAGATTTTGTAAATAAATTAAAAGAAACAACAGCACAAAGCCTAAAAGTGGTCATTTTGTAGCCAAAGTTTTTGAAATTTCCTGGCATATTTGCTAAAGTTAACAAGTACAGCCATTTGACTTAAGTGGCTGCCAGTTGACAAGTGGGGAAAGGAAATAAATGTTACTAAATCAGTGCCCAAACATGACAATATAGGTAAATTGTGTGAAACCATGCAAGAAAAAAGTATATGATATAGAGCAATTAATAAATTATAATCAAAATACTGCTTTTGTACAAAAATGTGAATTGACAAATAAAAGCAGCTGATATTCGATATTCCATGACATGAAAATCCCCAAACTTTCAGTCTGGAATAGACCTTTAGAAATATCATGATATTCCATAAATTCCATGACTCGCAGGTATCTTGTTTTTTATTATCGACAGTGATACCCGTTGTTGTGTTCTGAAGAGCAATATTTCTTTGAAACCTAAATGCTTTGTATCATTAAATGTGACTTTTGATCTATTTAATGCATCCTGTTTTATAAAATCATTGACATAATCATCATTGGTGATTAAAATGATCTATCTTAGGTATTACCTTATCTCTGATTTTTTTACACTCTAAAAAATGCGGGATTATTTTTAATTAATTCTGGGTATAATAAGGACTAACCTGACACGTTTGTGGATCTTTCTGTTTTTCTTGCATGTGTGTGTGTGGGTGTGTATGTGTGTGTGTGGGGGAAGTGGGTGTGTCTTGTTTGGGTTCTTCACGGCGTGGTCACGTGTTTTGTTACTACTCAACGCACAGGTGTTTGTTATCAGTCACAGCTGCTGCACATTCCGTGCACTACATATGTTCAGTGTTTTGTAGTTAGCATTATCAGTCCGTTGTTTGTTCACTCCTGTGACTGCTCTGTTAGACTCTCTCGCTCGCTGTGGTGGAGGCTCTCCGACTTAGCCTGTTCCATGTGGACCTTATGGACATCTCCGTTTCTTTGATGTTACTTCTGCCTGCTCTAAGCGTGTCGATTTCCTGGAGAGTTGCTACCTAGTGCAAACTTCCCCTTCCCTCGTTATCTGGTGAGATATCAGTGATAGACTTCTATCTGGCGCTATTTCTCGGATTAACTTTTTTCTCTGTGGAGCGTTTGCATTCCCGGTGTGAGCACCCTTGCTCAACACTATATCTGGTGAGATCAAACCAGTTGTGACTCTTAATAAATCATGTGTGTGTTTTATCATCTTGTTTTTTCACTTGCATTTGGGTCTCCTATGTATATCATTGTGACAACCCAAATCTTGATTTATTTATTTAATTATTTTTTTTTATTAAATCAATTAGACAAAATATAACCCAATATTTAGTTTAGTCCATATTTAACCAATTTGTGTTTAAATATCCCGGCATTTTTTAAAGTGTATTACCGAAAACAAGTCAAAATAATATTTTATTAAATTAGGTGTAGTGTTGAGTGTATTTAAAAAAAAATTATTTATTATTTATTTATTTGCTTGTTTTCATTTTTTTTTTTTTTTTTTTTATCTATACCAGACAGCTGTATTTTAAGCATTGGCGCTGCACCGTCTGTGACATTATTGTATTCCCACATAAACTAATAGTCCCCTCGGATGTGCTTGTCATAGCCATTAATACAGTAATACAGTTCTTAAAGCAACACAGCACGTCATCTGCATAATTCTTTAATCGAGCGCTCATCCGCGGGCGCGCGCACGCACTGCTCTGCTCGTTGTGTATTTACGGTAGACGCGCCTCTACTCCTGACTCAAACTAGTAGTTTATCACTCATCTCATCAGCGTGGGCAGACAGCTCTCTCTCTCGAATTTTCTCAGTCTTCTCCGTGGTCCATCTCACATAGTATGGGATTTGACCTAGACCGTTTTGAGGGTCCCGTGGACCCGGACTTGATCTGTAAACTGTGCGGAAAAGTTTTGGAGGATCCTCTCGCCACTCCGTGTGGACATGTCTTTTGCGCCGCATGCGCTCTCCAGTGGCTCTCCAAAGTCAACAGCTGCCCCGTCCAATGCCAAAAGATCTCTACCAAAGAGCTGAACCATGTCCTACCCCTCAAAAACCTCATTCTCAAACTGGACATCAAATGCGACTACCGCGAGCGAGGCTGCGCCCGGGTGATGAAACTCCAGCATCTGGCGGAGCACGCGGAAATGTGCGACTTTTCTCCGGTCAGATGCAGGAATGAAGGATGCGACGCGGTGCTCAACCTGAAGGACGCGGCCTCACACCTGCAGGAGACGTGTGAGTACAGGGCACTGGAGGTCTGTAAGGATGGATGTGGGCTTATGCTGACCCCCAAGGAGAGGTCGGGGGAGCACAGCTGTCTCCAGGCTCTAAAAGCGCACGGCGGTCTCCTCCAGACCAAAGCGCAGAGTCTGGAGAAAGAGCTGAAGTGGCAGGCGCTGAGCTTCAGTAAGAGGGAAAGGTCTCTTCTGTCCAAACTCTCCGCGCTCCACTGCGAGCTGCACATCACCGCGCTCACCTTCCAAAAGAAAATCACCGAGTACAAGAGCAGGATTGACGCTCTGACCAACAGCTGGATGCCCCGAGATCAGGTCAGTGTACCATGAAGAGGTGCGAGTTGAGTGAACGATGTAAAAGTCAAGACTTCGTTTAACAGTTGTAAGGCAAATTAAAATGGCGTCCTGCTGTGAAGCCCATAATTGTTCACTTTGAGTTAAAAAACTTATCCAGAAACTTTGGAAACTCATAAAATTGAGCAGAGCAGAGAAGTTTTGACATAACATAATAAACATATTTCATTCAAAAGGAATTTTAATATAGGCCTATTTAAACTGTATTGACGTTGGAATGGAAACTGATACATTTCATTAATATTATATATTGTTTTTTGTGCCATTCTTGAATAGAAATGTACAAAAGACCCGGTGAATCCATTTGCATAACTAATATAAATTACAATAAGTATTTTGTGTTAAGTTTACACAGTGTTTCTGTGGTCACTTATTTACTCACTAACCATGTTGCAAAAATATATATAAAGAAATATAGCAAAGCAAAGTAAACACTCAATTTATTTTCACTATAGGATTGTTTAGCAAGAACTGATAAATCGTAAAAAAAAACCTCACCCGTTGTGAGCTCCAAGGTTGGTAATCAGATATACATTTTTCAATAAAACAACAGAATTTGTACAAAAAACCACACTACCCATGATGCTGTGCGAAAATACTCATCAATAAAAGAATTGCATGAGGCAGTTTTGATCATATTTACGTTTACTGATAAAAGTTTTATAGTAGTACATGTATTTTGATATGATATTTTGAAGAGTACTGCCAAAAAAGTTCTCTGTCCAATTGATTTTTATTACAAAAAAGAAAGTCAATGGGAACAGTGTTCAGTGTCTTTACAGTAAATGGTGGTGGATGATCTCTTTAAGAATACGCTACACTTTAAAAATGGCATGATTTTAACAGACAAACACTGTAAAAATGCTAGAGTAAAAATCTGTTATCTGTAAGGTGAATAACCGTGAATTGACATTCACAGAATTCCCATAATTACTGTATGTGATGGTGTCCTTGTTATGCATGTTCCATGTAATTGCCATAGTAATTACAATTAATTATGCATAATTACAGTGCATGTAGCTCACCCTAAACCCAACCCACATTCTAACCATAACCCTATAGTAAATGCATGTAATTTACTAATATTGCTCAGTAGTTAAATGGATAGTTACGTTGTAACAAGGACACCTAAAATTAAAAATAAATAGTAACCGTTTGTTCCTTATCACTTACAGTATGTCCAGTACAGATATAATGTTGGTAAAATAATGTTTATTGCATTACTTTGGACTTGTGATTTACCATGATGGTGTTCAGTATCTGTGTGAATGAAACTGAGTCATTTCTCATCACAACCTGTGTATTGTGGTATTTTTTGTACTTCAATACATTGTTGTATTATCACTGTATAAGTTAATGAAATAATACATTTCAAAGTGTTTCTACCATATTGTAATACCTCTCCATTAACAAGTTAACTATGTAAAAAGTTTGCTTGTTAATGGAGAGGTACCCTTAAAGTGACATCTCTATTATAAATTTTAGATTTCTTCTGTGTTTTCAATAACTTGCAATGCGTCTGTTGCAGCAATGTGGAGGATTTTTGGACCACTCATCTTTGCAGAATTGTTGTAATTCAGCCACATTGAAGGGTTTTTGACTATGAACCACATTTTAAGGTCATGCCACAGCTTCTCAATTGGATTCAGGTCAGGACTTTTACTAGGCCACTCCAAAGTCTTATTTTTTGTTTTTCTTCAGTCTTTTAGAAATGGACTTGATGGTGTAATTTGGATCATTCATTGTCCTGTTGCAAAACTCAAGTTCGCTTCAGCTTGCGGTCACTAAGGATGGACATTCCTTTAGAGATATCACTTTAAGCCTACCTCTCCAATAACAATCAATCCTTTTACACGTGTTTGCATAATTAATGCAGAATATACACAGTAAATATAGCTTGTGACAACATTTTGTTACTTCTAGCTGTGATTTCCCACCATAATTGAATTGAGCACCTCACACAAGCAGAATGTTTTCAAGCTTTTATTTAATTAGATTTTACTGAAGATTGATGAGAGATCCACACTGAGATCTCTCTCAAGACTAAAAACACTTCACTGCCACCAAGCCAGAATTGTCAGTTAATTTTTATGTCAGTTTAAAGCTTTCACACTCGAACGATCTACATCAGTACACACAGAAATCAAGCTTTGAACATCCTCATTCACTATTCAAATGCCTCCCCATAATTACCCTGTCTCGCATATACTGAGTGAATAGTCTGTTGAAAGAGCAAAATTTTAGACATGGCTCTAATTGAGCTGACAGGCGGCATGTCTTGTGGACTTCAGAGGTATAATACCGAAAGAAAAGAGTCCGTTCTTGCTCTCTGCGCTCACACTCTAATCAAGAGCTCATGATGTTTGTCTCATTCAGTGTGACAGATTTCTGCCTGCAGCTGCTGTTTCAGCGGGGGACGCCACTGCTAGAAATGTTAACAGACAACTCACTTAAGTTCAGATATTTTAAGGCTATTTTACTGTCTGTCATTCTTGAAAAGTCACAGGCCTTGCCTCCGTTTACAGTCGGGCACATCTGCTTCATGACAGCTGATCAAACCCAGCTGCTGAGACAGCTTGATGTCTGTCATAAAGCAGTTTTACAAATATGGATTTAACTTTACTGGGCAGAGGCAACATCTTATTTTAACAGTCAATTCAAAGCGACAGTTCACCCAAAACTAAATATTCTGCCATTGTTTAGTCACCCTTGACTTGAGTCAGTTTAAGTTTTTTTTCTTGATGAACACAAAAGTAGATATTTTGAAGAATGTTGGAAACCTGTAGAGCGGCACAGTGGCTGAGTGGTTAGCACTGTCGCCTTACAGCAAGAAGGTTGCTGGGTTAAGTTATGACTGGGCCAGTTGGCATTTCTATGTGGAGTTTGCATGTTATCCCCGTGTTGGCGTGGGTTTCCTCCGGATGCTACGGTTTCCCCCACAGTCCAAAGACATGCGCTATAATTGAATTGGATGAACTAAAGTGCCCATAGTATATGAGTGTGTGTGTGTGTGTGTGTGTGTGTGTGTGTGTGTGGGTGTTTCCCAGTACTGGGTTGCAGCTGGAAGGGCATCTGCTGTGTAAAACATATGCAGTTCGCTCCGCTGTGATGACCCCTGATAAATAGGGGACTAAGCTGAAGGAAAATGAATGAATGAATGAATGGAAACCTGTAACCATTGATGTCTGTAGTAGGAAAGCAAATTATCTGGAAGTCAATGGTTACAGGTTTCCAGCTTTCAACTCAGTGTTCCACTCATACCAGTGTTCAACTCATCAAAAAAATCCCTTTAATGTTTTATAAAACTTGTTGTATCTCTGCAACTCACATAAATATAGTTTTGATCCTCTTTGACCCACATACATATTGTTGAATAATGCAATAAAATATGCAGTCAAATTGGGTTTAGCAATACCTGCAATGCAAACTATACCTTTTATTGACTCCCGCTACATATTTTAGCATTAGAAAGGAAAGAAGTGTTAATTCTAATTTTTAATTTAAGTGTTAATCCTCTGTTAATTCTTCTACACATCTCACTAGCTATTTCTTTAGGATATCAAATAGAAAACCCAAGAAAGGCTCATTAAAAATACATGCATCAACCTAGATTTCTGTGAAACCACTAAAAAGTACTTAAACATGCCTTTGACTGCAACTTCTAGGCAAAATGAATGCTCTATGACAGTATGGCACCAACAACTTTTGTTCCTTTTCATACTAATGATATTTACAGGGACATATCAACAAATGAAGGATTATTTTCATGTATTTCTTTGCACAACTCTAAATAGATACCACAAAGTAGTGTTTATGATTTATAATCGAACATGTTAGTCTCACCTATCTATCTCCATAAGAACTACTGTGGGTTCTCTGGTCTCAGTAGTTCCCAAAGTAGGGTTTATGGATTCCTTGGTGATATCCAAGAATAAAATTAATTTTATTAAACTATTAGAATTACCATATTTTATTCATAACCTACAGAAGATAAAAAATAGTAGTTGATAGTTACATTAAAAAACAACATTAAAATAAAAGCCATCACCATTTAGATTTTTTTTTTCCATTGGATTGTGACCTATAAGGTGATTATGTTATATTAAAGACAGAATAATTGCTTCAGTTGCAGCAGATTTTATGCACCAGGTTGAATTTCTGACACTTTTATGGCACTCATGTACATTAAAAACAAATAAAGGCCGTGACTGAACATGGAGGGTGGTCTCTGAGTGTTGGAGAATAGACTTGGGCTTATTGATGTGTGTCTGTCGTTGTGTGCAAGGTTTGTATATTCATAACCACCTCAGATGATAGTGGGGTTTTGATACTGGCATTGTTTTTTTAGGGTCCGTGGGTTGAAAAGTTTGGGAACCTCTGGTCTATGTGATTTGTATGACAAGCCCTGCCCTCCCTGGACATGTATAAGTAGGACATGTATCTGAAACGTAAAAAAAAAACATAAGTAAATAAGTATTTGTAGACAACTCCCTCTAGTTGATTTGTCATCAGAAACGTGCAACAAAATGTACCAGGTGCAACATATTTTAAGTTTTCAAAAAATGTAGGCTAAGGCAAGAACTGTATGTTCAGCCTGATCTCACAAGGAAAGTAACTATTTTAGGTTTTGTCAGTATAGTGGCTAATTTGTACAAAATCACGAGTCTAGTCATATGAAAATATATGATATTTAAAAGGAGGTGTGGCAGCAAACACTAGCCCTAAACCGTCATTGGGGGATGAGTAAATCGTACTAAATTGTACAAATGGGATAGAATAGAATAACGAATTGGCAGGAGATAGCATTGTTTTTTTTATGAGCCTGGATTGCAAAAATGCTGAATAGAAACATCAGAATGTGTATGAAGAGGAAAAAGGTACATAAAAAATAATACACTCAATTGAGTCAGACATTTTTTAAATCTGATAAATAGATATACGCAATAGAAACATAAGAAATTCATCAAAAAAGTCATGTGATGTTGATGAAGCAAGTGGCTAACTGCACTAATCAGTGAACTCAATGATCTCATCTCACACAGTCTTAAATATTGTATTTAGGGATGCACTAATATGGATTTTTAGCCGATATTGATAACCAATAACTCTTAAGATATGGACGCAGATAACCGATATATTAGCGATAAATGAAAATATAAAAAATGCTATATTTTATACAGGGTGGCGCTGTAGGTAGTGCTGTTGCGTCACAGCAAGAAGGTCACTGGTTCAAGCCTCAGCTGGGTCAGTTGGCATTTCTGTGGGGAGTTTGCATGTTCTCCCCACATTCGTGTAGGTTTTCTCCGGGTGCTCCGGTTTCCCCCACAAGTCCAAAGACATGCGCTATAGGTGAATTGGGTAAGCTAAATTGGCCATAGTGTATGTGTGTGAATGAGAGTGTATGGGTGTTTCCTAGTGATGGGTTGCAGCTGGTAGAGCATCCGCTGCATAAAACATATGCTGGATAAGTTGGCTATAATAATAATTTCAAAATTGCAAGGTGATTATATAGATCAGGGGAGTCTCAAGTTAGCGGTGGGCCATTTCAGTGACTGACAGTTATAATTGATGCATCTTATGATAACAGACATGATGTTTATATTTCAAACATTACCTGTCACCAGTGATAATGCAAATCAGCACGTTTATCATGTCACACATAAGCTGCATTTTTGTTTGTATGGCCGAGCATTTGACACACACTCAGTCATTCTTCCACAGAGTATTTGCAGTCAAAATTCCTGCTTTTTGTTTCTTGTTGTCCATATTGAAGAGGGAGTTTAAATAGCTACGAAAATACTACAAATAATAGGCATACAAATTATTATTCTGTTCCAACAATTCGTCACCTTGGAATTAAAAGGTTCTATCTGCATTCTGAATGATTTTCAGATATTGAGCTTCAAAGTCTTTTCATTCCATATAGCAAACAGTATGTGTAACATTTGTTTTTTTTAAATAAAAAGTCTTAAAATGTAAACAACTTATAAAAAAAAACATCCCATAATGTAAATAAGTTGTCATTTAATAAGAATGTCAATAACTCAATTTTTTACAAAAATGTCAGATAAAACCTTATAATTCTAAGTTGATGAATTCTACTGTCCCAATAGCGTAAGAACAGCAGACAGCAGTTTGGGTAACTTAAGTGACTTTACTGGCAATTGTTCTTCTCAATATCTTTCTTTTTATGTAAAACTACAACAAAGAGGGGAAAAGTATGTACATATTCACTTTTACTTTAACATGTTTATTTCAACTAGCAGTACAATTTTACTAATGTACATAGTTTTTATGCAAATCTTAATAAGCATATGCGGAAAATCTAATAAATGAGACAATTTGAATCCAATATTAGCAAAATTATCATATTTGTTACACCACCAGCAAAATGTGTAAGCCATGAAGAAGTGTTTGTACAGCAAAATACAAGTGGTATAAAACTGGTAATAGTGAAATGACCCTTGAAGATTTACAAAAATAGAGCTTTAGTAAAAATAGAGCACTTATGGACATATATTTTAACGTTTAAATCAGCCACATAATTAAAACATGTGTGTTACTCTCGACTATACACTGAGAGAAAATGAAAGTAAAATAATTTGAATGCAGTACTTTAAATGTTGACAAGGTGGCAGACCAATACCACAAGTGGCCAGACGCGACTGCACAACAATGATAGAGATTCAAAAATATATGTTTTGGGGGGCCGAATGTCATTATATTTTTGACGTCAGTTGCAGGTCAGAGGGAGAAGGAGGACGGGCCGTAAATGGCCCGCGGGCTGGCAGTTTGAGAGCCCTGATATAGACCTATATTCACGATTTTACATAAATCAGCAAGCCAAAAATAAATTTATTGAAAATGAAAGAACTAAGAACTGAAACCAGCTCAAATGTTCTTGAATAAAACATATTACAGTAATGTACATATGTAGAAATATGTAATGTATTGAGAGGTGTTTTGACAGTTCAGAGCCACAGTACATGCGAAAAGCTAAATACAGATAGTATGGTTACTTTAAAAAAAATTCTTAATTAAAGAAAAAAAATAATTAAATAAGCAAGCTAATATTAAAAAAAAAATGTGGCTTTTTAGATTCTTTTGAACTCATGTGCTGCTTGTCAATCAGACAACACTTCTATGTTCGCTCTTGCTGTCAATTGCTGGAAAAATGATCAATGAAAGTTTTATGATAAACCGATGTGAGTTTGAAACTTTGACTGTGGCATTGTGTGATGCACGTATATGCAAAGCGGAGTCAGATTTGTCCTCTGAATCAGATTTTGATTCAAGGAATATGCTTACTTACTGAGTTATTAATGCACAGCAATACAACACAAAGAAAGGGCTGACTTTGAAGGAATAAACAATGTCAGGAAAGCTCCATTATAGTGCACTGGACAAGTCTGACCAAGGCAGGCAGTTCTGTATAATTACATAATATATTGGCTTAAAGATATTGGCCTAATTTTGACATTGTACCGATAACAATAACATTACAAATAGCGTTTATCGGCCGATATTGATATGGCTGCCGATATATCGTGCATCCCTATATATTGTATTAATAATTCTGTGAACACCTGAGTGAAAATATATTTTTATATGATAAACCTCTGTTAACTGTCTTTTATGATTTTTTTTTTGTAAATGTACATTTTTATCATTAATATTGTATATCATGCTAGTTTCCCAGCAATTAGTGATTTATTCTTGTGAGCACATGAAATGGATGCTTTATTCGCAAATGATGCACACACGTATTTTCATTTTGTGCAGTAAATTCTCAATTATGGTTGGAAACATAGCTACTGTGTCATGAAGTGTGGTAAACTCATGTTCGTAAATGATTTGCAGACTTTTTTCTAGTACCTTGATTGTGACTTTGCCAGGTGTCTCTGAGGGTGTGATCTGTCTTCTCTGCTTGATATATGGTAATACCCTGAATCTCATGTGGCTCTGCCGTTTCATTAGGTAGCTAATGGAGAGAGCTCTGCTTCTTCAGGGAGAGATGGTTAGCAGGGTCAGTGAAGCTGTTGAAAGCTGCAGTAACAGTCTGTCTGTTAGCATCTGAAATAAGTGTCTTTCTCATCTTTATATCTTATTCTTCTGTTTCAGGGAGAAGAAACAATGAGCCTCAAAGTGACCCTTCACAAGATGTCAGGATCTCTCGGATTCAGTATCATTGGAGGAAGATTGTGTGAGGTATGTAAAACGTCCTGTGGAATGAACTACATGTAGAAAATAATGAGCTTTCTCTTTATTCTGTGGAACATAAAATAAAAGGTTTAGCTGCTGTACAGTTTCTGTACAGTGAGATCCATTGGGGTTTGCATGATCTCTTCATGCTGGTGTGGGTGCACCGGTTTTAAGGATTGCAGCTGGAAGAGTGTATGGATCTGATGGAATAGTGTGTGGTTCATTCCGCTGTGGAGACCCCTGATAAATAAGGGACTAAGCCGAAGGAAAATAAATTAATGGATGAATGAGGTTCATTGGGGCCCAGAGGTCAAATAACCAAAAGTATCATAAAAGGAGATGACTTGTAAGCAGTTGAATAGTTTTATAAGAGGAAAGGACAAATTTAGGTAATTATTTAGTGATTATCTAAAACTTGCTTGGGTGCAATGTTCTCTGTTTGCATTTATTGGTAGGAAGGAATCAACTTAGATATCTTGCTAAATTTAGCTAATGTTGCCCTTCATGTGCCTGTTTTCTACTCAAGAATAATATATAATCATTGCCAAACAATGTTTGCTGCTTAATGTTTGTGTGGAAACAAAGATACACTACAAGAGAATTTGGGGAACAGTGTTCAAAAAGAAGGAAATGATTGCATATTTAAATTGATCAAAAATAAATTGATCAAAAGTGAAAGTAAACATATTTATATAAAAAAAGAAATGACAATTTATAAGATTTCCATTTCAAATAAACGCTGTTTTTTAGATTATCTCTTTTTTTTAATCAAAGATTTCCACATTTCTGTTTCTTTACGGTTGTGAATTCTATTATGGGATGTTGATCTCAGCTCAACTATGCAGTTTAACAAAGTGACTTTTATTGATGTTTTAGTAGTTTGAGTAGAGGTGTGAACCTACACTGGTGTCACGGTTCGGTTCGGTTCGGTTACGATTATCATGCTACGATATGGTTCAATTCGATATCTCGGTTCAGCACGGTGCAGTGACGATGCTTTCGTTTTAGATTTTCTTCACAGCACAAGAATTCATGTATTAAAATGTATAAACATAATTATATTTATATATTATTTCTAATACAATTTTGTCCTTTAATACAAACAGTCAGATATATAAACTGTACCTTTAAAAACTCAAGTACATGCACAGAACAACATGAGCATTAATAGCAAATGAACAAATAAAAATATCCTGCTTGCTTTCTGAGCCTTGTCTAGCGAGTTCTTTCCTCTATGGTTCTTCTCCTATAACTGGTCATGGCTCAACAGAAAGGGCTGCGATTGGCTCTAACACTCTAGAGCTGTTCACCGATGATAAACACTGATAAACGACAACAGTGATCACAGCTGATCCATGATAGACGCAGAGGAGAAAACTCGCTATGCAGACACACGCTTGTGTCTGTATCCAGATGTATCGCTGTAAAAGCTGAGAGGAGAGGAAACTTTACCTCACGACAGCAGGTCAAATGTCCACAGCGAGAGGGAGAGAAATGGAGTTTAACGTACTTTCAGTTTTTCCAAACAGGTGCTTCTGCTGTAAGTGTCAGTGAAATTGTGCACAGTTTCTGCGTTTTTAAGTAGTTGGGGCGTTTTAAACACTTACGCTCGCCTTCCTCTCCGTAGTAAGCTACCGCGACATATCGCATATGTGATAAATGACGTCAGTACACAATAACCGGTTATGATCTATTACTGAACCAATACCGAATTGTCCGTGTCTGTGTCGCGGTGCACAAAGAAACAATTCATTTTGACAACCCTAAGTTTGAGACAGGATATTGTTTAAGAAATAATATATAGAGTACTAAGTTTGTAAAATAACACACTGGCAGCACCAGGTTTTTGCAGCATAATACACAACACCAACCCAGACAATATATAACTTCAAACTATTAAAAATGTTCATAAAAGTCACTTTTTCAAACTTTTCAAGGTTAAAAGTTGTTGCAAGAAAGACCAAGATCCCATAATGCAGCCTAAATAAGTGAAGAAAAAAAAACATAAATCACAAAATACAGAAAAACTGTCAATTTATAGATGTTTTTACAGTTTATATAGAATGCATTCCGGTTTCCATAAAAAAATATTGTAAGTAATCAGAGGCATGGTTCAATGAGCACCAATAATACTATATAAAAGCAGGCATATCTTTTGTGAAAATAAAATATTAAAATAAGGGTGAAATAAAAATAATCCTTTAGTATAACATATAAAAATGGAACAATATACTTTCTGATCTGAGCTTATTAAAATATATAAAATAATATGTATATAATAATAATAATAATAAAACATTGATGTTATAGCTGTGTGTATGCAGGCGGGTAGGCGTGTGCATAAAAGAATATGTGTATGTAAGGACATTTTATCTTGAAAATATGAAATTAAATTTTGTACTGTCTTTACCCCCTTAATCATACATTTAGCTTAAATTATTATGCTTATTGTGTGTTTACTAAAGCACGGATATAAAAGCATGTGATTTGCTCCTAGTGATGTCACTTCCCATAGGTGGGAAACTCTGCAAGGCATGTCATTATTCTGCTCTCAATAAATTATGCAAAATATTTACGATACACCAATAGTAGATCAATTATTTGTGAACTGTTATATTTCAGAGAACTTTTAATTCACTTTTTAAAAACAATAATATTATGAAAAAGCATCAAATTCTGTGTTAGACATGCTGTTTGGTATCTGGATTGAGGTTAGCATCCTGAGCTGAAACAGAATGGTGGAAAATGTTGTTAAAAGTTATTAATGATTTTAATATCATTTAGTATTATAGTCAAATGTTACATTACATGTTTACATTAGATATGGCTTATTGTAATATATACATTTGTTATAGGCCTACACTCGCCGGCCACTTTGTTAGGTACACCTTACTAGTAAAGGGTTGGACCTCGTTTTGCCTTCAAAACTGCCTTAATCCTTTGTGGCATAGATTCAACAAGGTACTGGAAATATTCTTCAGAGATTTTGGTCCATAATGACATGATAGCATCTTGAAGTTGCTGCTGATTTGTCGGCTGCACATCCATCATGCGAATCTCCGGTTCCACCACATCCCAAATGTGCTCTATTGGACTGAGCTCTGATGACTGTGGAGGCCATTTGAGTACAATGAACTCATTGTCATGTTCAAGAAACTTGTCTGAAATGATTCACGGATTATGACATGGCATGTTATCCTGCTGGAAGTAGCCATCAGGAGATGGGTACACAGTGGTCATAAAGGGATGGACATGGTCAGCAGCCATTCTCAGATAGGTTGTGGCGTTGACACGATGCTCAACTGGTTCTAATGGGCCCAAAGTGTGGCAAGAAAATATCCCCACACCATTACACCACTACCACCTCCAGCAGCCTGAATCATTGATACAAGGCAGGTTGAATCCATGCTTTCATGTTGTTGACACCAAATTTTCCACCAAGGCATTTGCGCCCACAAAACTGTCACTCACTGGATATTTTCTAATTTTTAGACCATTCTCTGTAAACTCTAGAGATGGTTGTGCGTGAAAATCCCAGTAAATCTGCAGTTTTTGAAATACTCAGACCAGCTTGTCTGGCACCAACAACCATGCCACATTCAAAGTCACGTAAATCACCTTTCTTCCCCATTCTGATGCTTGGTTTGAACTGCAGCAGATCGTCTTGACCATGTCTACATGCATAAATGCATTTGCGTTACTGAGCATTTGGACCTAATAAAGTGGCCGGTGAGTGTATATCAAAAAAATGAATGAAAAGTACCATAAATACACATATGATTGAGTAATGAGTCACATAAACAGCAAAAACAGCATTTCAGTAGGTGTTTTTTGTAAATAATGGTGAAAATGTAAGATAGCCAGAAATGAATCGAATTGTCAGGACACATTCTAACATTCAGACAAAAAAACAGTAGGTTAGTTGGCCACAGAAGACGTTTGTCCCGTCACTTCTACTGTACCTCCATTGTACGAAAGCAAAACAAAAATCAGCAAGCGAGCCACATGTAAAAAGATAATTGCAGATTGCACAGTTTGAGCTCCACACATTTCTGTCGAGTACACTGTGTGAAATGTGAGCGTGGGTGCCATTAGATTCTCACATAGACTGTGTCCAAATGGAAAGGAGAGAGCAAGCTGTGGCTTTGGCTTTCACTCACTTCACATTCTCCTCTATAATCTAGCAAGAATCACCACAGGCTGTTTACCACCTGTTCTGTCTTCACGGACAGCCATGGTTAACCAGGTTTACGCTTGCTCTACATACATTTATGCACAGAGAGTTTGCCTCTGAGTGACACTCAACTGGATTCAGAATTGAAGATGCTTTGGACTTTTTTTTTTGCTGTTGTTTATATATGTGTATGTATATATATATATATATATATATATATAT
>CAIGQZ010032498.1:1114559-1130397 GCA_903798205.1 Danio tinwini
TTTGTTTTGTTTTGTTTTGTTTTGTTTTGTTTTGTTTTGTTTTGTTTGAATAATCTTTATGTCTTTCCAAATAAACTTAGCTTTCTTTAATTTTCTTTGCTTTCGTTTAAGATAAAAACAAAACAAAAAAAGTTCTTTGATTTAGTATTTTATGTTGTTGCTGTTTTCATTACTTTTGCAGTGAAATGTTTGTTTTGTTTTGTTTTGTTGATATATTTGATATACTTAGTTGATATATTTGATTTGTTTATTTGATATGTTAATTTTACACATTGCTTTTGAAAGTAATGCATTACAACATGGAGTTACTCTCCTAAAATGTAACGAGTTGCTTGTTTTATAGAAAGTAATGTGTTACGTTACTTTTAAGTTACTTTTGCGTTACTTTATCTGACCTGGCTAAAGCTTGATCTCTTTCAGAACTTGCAAGGTTTTTTTTCCTTCTATTTTTAATAGAGGAGCTCTGCAATTAACAACACACTGTATAACCTACACCTTTATTTACCTTAAAAACACATTGAAAAATAATAATGTAGAATAATGTTATTTTCTTAGAATTTCCTGAGCCTAAAGTTATACCGATTAATAAAAGTTGAAAGCAATGTGTTTGCTGCTTTTGTACTTTTTGTCTTATTAGTGAAGTACAAACCATATCCAAGTACAATTCCTTTTCTTCCATGTATTCAAAATAATGAACACATTCTCTCATCTCAAATTTAATTCAGCACTTTACTTTTTAAAAGCTAATTAATTAAACAAAAAAGTAGCTTGTGTTATATTTTTTATATTTCATATTTTGCGTAACTTGACTCATTACTTAGAAAAGTAATATTATTACGTAACTCGCGTTACTTGTAATGCATTAACCCACAACACTGTTCCACATGATTTTAAATTAGTTACTAATATAACAATCACTGATAGTTTGTATTTTTAGCACTTTAGCTTAGATAAATTTAAGGAACAATCAAAAAATTTATAATTAGTTCACTGATCTAATATTCAACACTTGCTTCTATCTAAGGAACTGGATGAGCATGGAGACTTCAGTGATGGGATCTATATATCCAAGATAGTGGAAAACGGAGCAGCGGACAAGGCTGGACTGCATGTTCATGACCGGATCACTGAGGTTTGCAAAGTTTCATTTCTTAGACGGGATGCAGGCCAAAATGCAGAATTAGGATCAAAACTCTACACTATGGAAGAGAAAGTTCACCAAAGACAAGCACTAGACTTATAAAAGCTGAAGGAGACAGACATCATACTGCTAGCCTGAGCTCCTCAACTGGTGCCAATGTTTTCACAGTCTGTCTGTTAGATTTGTCAGATCTACTCAGACTAACAATGTTGGCGCCGTCGCTGGTTGATTTCACACTGGGCAGGCTTCTTTAAAAAAGGGCATTAGTCTGTTCATCCAGCAGTTATTCATCCCTAACAGGAACAAAATGTTTCATCCAACAATAGAGAATGATATAAAATATGAGATTTGGGTGTATTACGAGGGTAGATTTGGATCTAAGTGTAAAAACCTTTAGATTGTCATAAATTTTGCATGGTGATGGTGACAAGAAACCAAACTCTAAACAAAATAATGTCAAAAACAGGGAATTATTGTACAAACAGTGGTGACAGACAGTTACTAAGTATTTTTACTTCACTAATGTACCCAAGTACTTAAGTAGTTTTATTTTATTGTTCATTGTACTTTTATTTCACTACATTCCAAAACAAAATATTGTACGATTTACACTGATAAATTTCCTGAATGGAGAAACTGTAATCTGCTCAGAGACTAGATAGTGGTGTTTCATTTGGTTAACAAGATTTATTTTAACAGTGAACCTGTTAAATCAGTTCACTAATTGCACTGAAAAATGTATTGGTCATCTGACATCTGTTCATGAGTAAACAACTCATTGATTCATATGATCCAATCAGAGTAAGTCTGCAGTCCGCGATTCACTGATTCAAATGATGAGTTCAGTGTGAGTTGCCAGTAAATTATTCACTGATTCAAGTGATCCATTCAGAGTGAGTCTGCATTCAGTAGGTGCGTTCGACTTCATGCAGAGCTGACCGATCAAAATCTGTCTTTTGTTAAATAATGTTCATAATGACTAGATTGTTTGTACAGGTTTATTCTGCCTTTTTTATACAGACTACTGTATTCAGCTCCATAAACAATTTAAATGATATATTTTAGTGAATAACCTAAATATCAACTCAAATAAGTCTTACAGACTTGTATTAAAATAATTATCATCATTGATCCTAACACCCCTATAAAGATTTCCTAACAAATTAAGTAACAAAAATATTTTATTAAATATAAAAATATATAATTCTAAAATATTTTATTTCCTGTCAAGCCGTTTATGCAGAAATGTTAAAAGTGATATTGATGTACCTGCTCTTTCTGGATATTTTCTACCAAGTGTAGCTCATTTATTTTGCTCCTTTTGTTCAATCTTTTTGGATTTAAGTGCTTTTTAAAAAATGCTTTCATTCAAAATAATCTTAATCATTGTTTAAGACTTAATCAAAACACCCTGTTTTGGGTTTTACACTAATATATATTGGAAAGTTTGATATCCATAAACGTAAATAAATGTAAACCCCTTTTTAGCATATTCAAACAAGCACTGGAACAGTATTGACATACCATTCGACATCTAGTAGCCTAAAGACTGATGTTTAAACTCCAAGAATTTGTGCTTATTGTTTTGTGTAATGGGCCTATTCGTGGATATTTATTTCCTTTTTATGTGCTCTCTCGTTTCCCCCTATTTCTCATGCGTTTGTTACTTAAATTAGTTCCTTTTAAACAAGGGAATTATGAATTTACAGTTTGTAGTGACTGTATTCTGTTTTATTTGTACTGTAAATCTTTTGTTGTTATTGCAATAAATAAATAAATAATCATGCCATGTGATCGGTCATTATGACTGCTGCAACTTTGAGCCCCGAAGTGTCTGGCTTGTAGGCTCCGTTTTTAACTCCGCCCCCGCCTGTGCTCGGCTAATCTCATTGATTGCCGGCTGTAGCCATGCTTCATGTAGCCGTGCTTCAACACACCTAGTGATTCGCTGATTCAAATGATGCATTCAGAGTGAGTTACCAGCAAATGATTCACTGATTCAAATGATCCATTCAGAGTGAGTTTCCAGTAAATGATTCACTGATTCAAATCACTCATTCTGAGTGAGTCTCCATTTATTGATTCACTGATATTACAAACTGATTTGAATGGGGTTTAGCATGTGAATGTGGCTTTCAGGTATGAATGATCCATTCAGAGTGAGTCTCTAGTAAATGTTTCACTAATTCAATGGATCCATTCAGAGTGAGTCTCCAGTAAATGATTCACTGATTAAAAAATTATTTGTTCAAAGTGAGTCTTCTTTAAATGATTTATTGATTGATATGGTCCATTTAGAGTGAGTGTCTAGTTATTGATTAACTGGTTCAAATGACCTATTCAGAGTGAGTCTACAGTAAATGATACACTCATTTAAATGATACATTCAGAGTGAGTCTCCAGTAAATGATTCACTTATTTAAATGATCCAATCAAAGTGAATCTCCAGTAAATGATTCACTGATTCAAATTATCTGTTCAGAGGAAGTCTCCAGTAAACGATTCACTGATTCAAATGATCCATTTCGAGTGAGTCTCCAGTCAACAATTTACTGATTTAAATGATCCAGTCAGAGTAAGTCTCCAGCAAATAATTCACTGTTATAAAACACTGATCTGAATTTGGTATAGCAGAGTGCTCAGAGTGAGTCTCCAGTAAATGATTCACTGATTCAAATGAAATGTTCAGAGTCAGTCTTTAGTAAACGATTCACTGATTCAAATGATCCATTCAGAGTGAATCTCAATTAAAGGATTCACTCATATGACAAACTGATCTGAATGGGGTTCAGCGTGTGAATGTAGTTTTACATATTTTGTGGAAGGAGTTTGATTGGTAGTGGTTATGGTATGCAGGTTAACAATGGCAGGGTCATAACAAGTAGCTTGTTAATAATACATATTCAAGTATGACATCTGGAAGCATCATTTTGTCGCTGAATGTCTAGGAAAGAGCTCATGTTTTTATGGAGTGTCCTCTTAAACAGGCAGAGCAGAGTATGATGGTTTCTTTCTTGACTGGTTTTGTCTCCTGTGGGCTCTTTGCTGTCTGTCTGACGTGATGAACATAACAATGGCAGCAGCGCCTTTTGAAATCTGTGCATCACACTCCATTTGCTCCCCAAAGAGCGCATGATACAACCGCTCGATTCAGAGAGGAAGACACATGCAGCTTTTGTGGAGCTCTCAGATCCCCTTTGCAAGCAGAGAAGGTACAGACGGTCATTTTAAACCCATATGCTGCGGTTTTGTCCATTATTCAGGTTTTCTGAAGTCTTCAGATTGGATTGTCACTTACTAATGACATGAATTTCATTCTGGAACTCATACAAAGCTACTGTGTGGTATATCAAATACTTATGCATTATATGTCAAATTAACATGGTTGTGACTTTTTATGGTATTTTTGGGTAGTTAAATGTATCAAGAGTAGTAAAGTATCTTACGTAGTATTGTGTATTCATGGTTATATTAGCAGTTAGATAAATACAGGCATAAGTATCATACTATATATTATATAGTACTATATATTATACTATTTATATATTATATTTATATCAAATATAATAGTTGATGCAATATTTTAATATTCTAAAATGTATTTATTTATATAAATTAATGCAATTCTATTTTATTCATTCATTTTCTTTTCGGCTTAGTCCCTTTATTAATCCAGGGTCGCCACAGCGGAATAAACCGCCAACTTATCCAGCATATGTTTTACGCAGCGGATGCCCTTCCAGCCACAACCCATCACTGGGAAAGACCCATGCACACTCATTCGCACACACACATACACTACGGACAATTTAGCTTACCCAATTCACCTATACCACATGTCTTTGGACTTGTAAAGGGAAACCGATGCGAAACCCACACAAACTGGGGGGAACATGCAAACTCCACACAGAAACGCCAACTGACCCAGCCGAGGCTCAAACCAGTGACCTACTTGCTGTGAGGCGACAGCGCTACTCACTGCTCCATCCCACAATAGTATTAGTAAATATTCAATTTAGCTAATCATTAAATATGGTTCATTGACACATGTATTTATTTATCTGTTTATTTTTTGAACTAAATATATTTGAAGGGTTCAAATGCAAAAACCTAAGCAATTCCAGCCATGAGAGACCCAAAATTTCTAAAATGCACTGTTTGTACTTTAATTTGTATTATTATAATTATAATTTGTTCTGGCGTCACGGTGGTAGCACGATGGCCTCACAGCAAGAAGGTCGCTGGTTCGAGCCTCGGCTGGGTCAGTTGGCATTTCTGTGTCGAGTTTGCATGTTCTCCTCATGTTCGCGTGGGTTTCCATGGGTGCAATGGTTTTCCACACAAGACCAAAGACATGTGCTATAGGTGAATTGGGTAAGCTAAATTGTCCGTAGTGTATGTGTGTGAATAAATGTGTATGGATGTTTCCCAGTGATGGGTTGCAGCTGCAAGAGCATCCGCTGTGTAAAACATATGCTGGATAAGTTGGCGGTTCATTCTGCTGTTGCGACCCCAGATTAATAAAGGGACTAAGCCGAAAATAAAATAAAAAAAAATTAAATTATTTTTTAGCTGTTTTTTTATATTATTCAATCTCCTTTTCTACATTTTATCTTATTATGCAAAATAATAATAACATGCAAATCATCTTGTAAAACGGATTGTCTTCTTAAAATGAATCACAACAAAAAATTATAAATGAAGTATTTCATTTTTAAACTAAAGGTGTGTTCGACTTGACATGGCTTCAGCTGGTGATCAACAAGATTAGTCGAGCGCAGATGGGGCAGAGTTAAAAACAGAGTCATCAAACCAGACACTTCGGGGCTCAAAGTTGCAGCAGTCATGATGACCGATTACATGGCGTCATCATCATTTATTTATTTTATTTATTTTTTTTTTTTGCAATAACAACAAAATATTTACAGTACAAATAAAACAGAATACAGTCTCTACAAACTGTAGTTAATTTTTAAACAACAAGGGAATTAAGAATTAAATTTAAGTAGCCTATATAACAAACGCATGAAATGAGGAAATGAGAGGGTAATATAAACATAAAAACGAATAGGCCTAATTAATACAAAGCACAAATTCTAGGAGTTTAAACATCACTCTTTAGGCTAATACTTCTTGAATATGCAAAAAAGGTTTACATTTATTTACATTTTTAGATATAAAACTTTCCAATTTATATTAGTTTAAAAACCCAAAACAGGGTGTTTTGATTAAGTCTTAAACAATGATTAAGATTATTTTGGATAATGAAAGTATATATAAAGAAAAAAACACTTTAATCCAAAAACATTGCACAAAAGGACATTCCCGAAATAAGTGAGCTACACTTTAAGTAGATATTTCCCAGAAAGAGCAAGGTACATAATGTCACTTTTAAAATTTCACTAAAATATATCATTTTTAATCGTTCATAGAGATGAATGCAGTAAATAATCTGTATATAAAAGGTCGAAAATAAACCTGTGCAAACAATCTAGCCTTTAAAAACAAATTATTTAACAAAAGATGATACTGCAGTAAAGTATTTGTAGCCTTTTAATAAGCATGATATTAACAAAATAGAGATGGTATACAAAGTATAAATTTTGTATAAAGTATAAAGTATATGAATTTTGTGAGATGGA
Source organism: Danio tinwini (assembly GCA_903798205.1). Lineage (NCBI taxonomy): Eukaryota > Metazoa > Chordata > Actinopteri > Cypriniformes > Danionidae > Danio > Danio tinwini. Next base: position 1,121,343 of record CAIGQZ010032498.1, read on the forward strand.
AGTTGTCCAATAATAAAACCAAAACACACATGGTTGTTGTCGTGGTGAATCCAGCCAATCGTGTAATATCGGTGTTGTCATCGCAGCTACTGCAGTCACTCTTCAGACCCTGCACCGGCTGAATCAATCGTCTGATCTCTTAGCGCTGTCACAATACTTTGATGCCACATGTGACAGTCACGTGGCGTCTGCGCAGCGTCAAGCTGGACAACGTTTCTAACTGACATGCACCGATTTAAGACAGATTTCGATCGGTCTGCGCAGCGCTGCATAAAGTTGAACACACCTTAAACCTTAAACATTAGAGGTTGAGAAAAATGCTCATTGTGGAAGAATATTCCAGACAGTGTAAAACATGTGCTGGATAAGTTGACGGTTAATTCCGCTGTGGCGACCCCTGATTAATAAAGGGACTAATTCAAAGGAAAATGAATGAATGAATGATTTTAGTCTCATCAACAAATATGATGCTTTCCATAACATAAGAAATGCTGATAATTTAATAAGTTGAACAGGAGTTAATTCTTAGTTGTGTTGAAAATCTAAATGTTTAAGTTAGCTTAGGAATAAAAGTGTTGTGAATCAGGAAAATCTGCTTGCCCAGTCATGCTATTGCGACATGTTTGTAGACAGATCACCAAAAAGCCTTCTTGCGTATATGCTTAAAGGCAAACCCAGGTGATTCATATACAGTAAGCATGTTTGTGACATCCTGTAAATCTGGAAAAACAAACTGCTTAAATGCTTTTCTCCTGAGTTAATAACAAGATGGCCGAGATGTGTTATTTCCCTCTGTTAGGTTGTGAGGTATGGAAAGCATTCTTTCTTTCCTGTGCTTTCATTAAACGCACCGGTGTGTGGTGAAAACAATCACCGTGAGCCAATTCAGAGGTTCAGACCACCGGCCTGCGAGGTCAGTGTCAGCGGGACAGCTGTGATATTTTAGCCTGCAAAGTTTATAAAACATGCTTTGAACTCACGTGCTGCATTAGGGGGTCTGTTCCATCCTAGAAGAAATCTAGGGCAGAGAGGAGATCTGGGTCAGAGGGGCTTTGGAAGACACAGGAAATATGTTTTGTCGAGAAACTCTTTCTAAAGCTAGAAAATAAATGTCCTCAAGCTGTATTAGTGTTGCCAACCATTCCCTGTAATACAGAACCATTTATATATACATACAGCGGAGATCAAAATTAGAGAAGACTCAGAAAAACAGTAGTAATGGAATCTTCATTGTGAAATGTCCGAATAGTTCCAACTGCTGAGCGAATCATTGGTATAACCCTTCCTATGTACTTATCCAGAGCGAGCAGAAGGGCTGCCAAAATCACTCTGGACCTCTCACACCCAGCACACTGCCTCTTTGAACTTTTACCTTCTGGTTGACGCTACAGAGCACTGCGCACCAGAACAGCCCGACACAGAAACAGTTTCTTCCCTCAGGCAATCCATCTCATGAACACTTGATGATAATAATTGTGGAACCAACTTCACTACTTGCTATGCACTTTTTATACACACATACACTTATTTAACAACTGACTTTACAAGCCAATTTGCACATAACAGCTGCACATATACCGTTGTATATCAGAATATAGCTGTACATATACTCGTCAATTTGTATATTTGCATTCACTACTTCTTAAAATATAATAATTATCTGTTTTGTTTTTGTCCTGTGTCTGTAATTGTGTTGCACTGTAGAAGCTCTGTCACGAAAACAAATTCCTCGTAGCCTATGTGTGAACACCTGGCAATAAAGCTCTTTCTGATTCTGATTTTGAAAGATTAATGAAATTTCATTCATTCATTTTCCTTTGGCTTAGTCCCTTTATTCATCAGAGGTCGCCACATCGAAATAAACTGCCAACTTATCCAGCATATGTTTTACACAGGCGATGGCTTTTTTTAAAACTGCAACCCAGTACTGGGAAACATCCATACACACTCATACACTACGGACAATTTAGTTTATTCAATTCACCTGTATCGCATGTCGTTGGACTGTGGGGGAAACCGGAGCACCCGGAGGAAACCCACACGAACACGGGGAGAACGTGCAAACTCCACACAGAAACACCAAGTGATCCAGCCAAGACTCGAACCAGCAAACTTCTTGCTGTGAGGCGACAGTGTTAACCACTGAGCCACCATGTCACACCTAATGGAATTTAAAATGTGGTTATTATAACCAGTATTGGAGGAAATACATTACACTTAACATGAGTTCTGTAATAATATCACTTTTCTAAGTAACAAGTAAAGTAACACCTGACTTAAAAAAATGATGTATTAATATTTGAGCTAATTTTAAAAAGGAAATGTGAGTTACATTTTTGTTTAATTAATTTGCTTTTAAAAATAAATAGTAGATGGCGCAGTAGATGGCTTGAGCCCCGGCTGGGTCAGTTGGCATTTCTGTGTGGAGTTTGCATGTTCTCCCTCTGTTCATGTGGGTTTCCTTCGGGTGCTTCGGTTTCCCCCACAGTCCAAAGACATGCGGTACAGGTGAATTGAATAATTACACTAAATTGGCCCTAGTGTATGTGTGGGTGTGAATGCATGTGTCTGGCATCCGCTGCGTAAAACATATGCGGGATAAGTTGCCGGTTCATTCCACTGTGGCGACACTTGATAAATAAGCACTTTCGCCTCACAGCAAGAAGATCGCTGGTTCGAGTCTCAGCTGGGTCAAATGGCGTTCCTGTGTGGAGTTTGCATGTTCTCCTCGTGTTGGCGTGGGTTTCCTCTGGGTGCTCCGGTTTCCCCCACAGTCCAAAGACATGGTACAGGTGAATTGGGTAAGCTAAAAATTGACAGTAGTGTATGAGTGTGTGTGTGTGTGTGTGTGTGTGTGTGTGTGTGTGTGTGTGTGTGTGTGAATGAGTGTGGATGTTTCCCAGTGCTGGGTTGCGGCTGGAAGGGCATCTGCTTCGTAAAACATATGCTGGATAAGTTAGCGGTTCATTCCGCTGTGGCAACCCCAGATTAATAAAGGGACTAAGCCAAAAAGAAAATGAATGAATGAATAAAACTAATGTAGTCACGTCGAATCATGCACTCAATGAGAGAAATTGCTCCCTGCGGGAACAGACAGGAACAAATATGGCTTAATTATTATTTTAATGTGTTTTTAAAGGTAAATAAAGTTTATACGGTGTGTTGTTAATTGCCGAGCACCTGTAATACAATAAAGAAGTTTAAAAAGCCAAGTTCAAGCCTCAACGAGGTAAATAAAAAAAGTAATACAAAAGTAACTCAAAAATAATGTAACACATTGTGTAACCCATAATGTGTAACACATTACTTTTCATAAGAAGTAACTTAGCAATGCAACTAGTTACTTTTTAGGGAAAGTAACTCAATATTGTAATGCATTACTAAAATGTAACGTTCCTTAACACTGATTACAACCCTGATTATGTTAAACTAGAATCGTAAACAAGAAATTAGATTGTCTATGCTAGTAGAAGAGTCTTTTTTTTTTTTTTACAAAATATCCAGAATGCTTCAACAATAAAGATTTGTTATGTGATAGGAAATACAGAAATCTAGACAACAGCAATGATCATAGCACAAAGAAAGATTGCAATGAAATTTCTGAAGGTATAGGAGATGTACAGTACAGGCCCTTGTTTTGAATAATTTTAGCACACATAATCAATTCTGCTGATGAAGGTACGGTTACTGCAGAAATTTTAGTTCAAATAGACACAAATACAGATCTTTACCCTGTTTAGAGCTGAACTGTTGACCAATTCAAGCTGCAGTGTTGAACTAATTGACCATTGCAATTTTCCACATGATCCTGTCCTCTCATGCATTTGTCTTTTGTGGACGACCAGCCTTTCTGGGGATCTTGAATGACTCATTAAGTTGCAAGGGTACAATATTTTAGAAATAATAGATTTGGAGGTGACGCGGTGGCGCAGTGGGTAGCGCTCTCGCCTCACAGCAAGAAGTTCGCTGGTTCGAGCCTCAAAGGGGTCAGTTGGCATTGCTGTGTGGAGTTTGCATGTTCTCGTGGGTTTCCCTTACAAGTCCAAAGACACGCGCTATAGGTGAATTGGGTAAGCTTAATTGTCAGTAGTGTATGTGTGTGAATAAGAATGTGTGGGTGTTTCACAGTGATGGGTTGCAGCTGGAAGGGCATCCGCTGCGTAAAACATATGCTGGATAAGTTGGCAGTTCATTCCGCTGTGGTGACCCCAGATTAATAAAGGAACTAAGCTGAAAAGAAAATGAATGACTGATAGATTTGGAATTATCAGCTTTTCTTGCTGTGACTGATAGCAGGTCCAGATTTACATAGGCAAAGAGCATTTTTGGGGCCTCATAATGAACTGAAGTACATATTGTACAATATATATATTTTTCTTTAACGTAATAATTGGGGCAGTGCAAAGGCTCAGTGGTTAGCACTGTCGTCTCACAGCAAGAAGGTCGCTGGTTCGAGTCCTGGCTGGAGCAGTTGGCATTTCTGTGTGGAGTTTGCATGTTCTGTGGAGAGTGTATGGGCGTTTTCTAGTACTGGGTTGCAGCTGGAAGGGCATCCGCTGCATAAAACATATGCTGGATAAGTTGACGGTTCATTCTGCTGTGGTAATCCCTGATAAATAAAGGGACTAAGCCGAAGAAAAATGAATGAATGAATGAATGTAATAATTGTTTTATAGTGTTGACTGAAAGGCTCATTCATTTGGTCTTCATCTGGTCAAACTGCTGTCTGAGAGTTTCAGTCACATTTGAACAGCTAAACATCTCGCCAAGTCAGTAAAAACCAGAAAGGTTGGCCGACAGTTAAACAAGGCTTGTCAGATAATTAAGAAAATTACACCAGCTACCAGATTACCATTGGTATCTAAAAGTATTCTCTAATGCTGATCGGTGTTCTTTGTCAAACATCTCATTTATATTTTTATACTGTGCTTCAGAATGTAGCTCCTGAAGTATGCTTAAACTGATCTTTTACTACTGTTAGAATAACTTCAAATAGGACAAAGCAGTGACTTTGAAATGTACAGTTGAAGTCAGAATTATTAGCCCCCTGAATTATTAGCTGTTTTTTGTTCAACACATTTCTAAACATAATAGTTTTAATAACTCATCTCTAATAACTGATTTATTTTATCTTTGACTTGATGACAGTAAATAATATTTTATACTTCTATACAGCTTAAAGTGACATTTAAAGGCTTTACTAGGTTAATTAGGTTAACTAGGCAGGTTAGGGTAATTAGGCAAGTTATTTTATAGCAATGGTTTGTTCTGTAGACTATCGAAAAATATATATAGCTTAAAGGGGCTAATAATTTTGACCTTAAAGTGTTTTTTTTTTATTATAAACTGCTTTTATTCTAGCCGAAACAAAACAAATAAGACTTTCTCCAGAAGAAAAAATATTATCAGACATACTGTAAAAATTTCCTTGCTCTGTTAAACATTATTTGAGAAATATTTAAATAAATAAATAAACTAAAGGGGGCTAATAATTCTGACTTCAACTGGACACTCAAACAAATGTAATTGCTCTTTGTTCAAACTACTTATTTAAAATGAGCTGAATCAACACAATTCTTGAGGTATTTTTGGAGACAGTCTACTTAAGTTTGTAAAATCTAACAAGTTAACTTAATTTCTTTGTTTCCCGAATACATATCAATTGTGTGGAAGCCAGCATTTTTTTACAGTGTAGACAATTTTAGATTGCTCTCTAATTTTATTCATTCTTTCATTTTCTTTTCGGCTTAGTCCCTTTATTAATCTGGGGTCGCCACAGCGGAATGAACCACCAACTTATCCAGCATATGTTTTACGCAGCGGATGCCCTTCTAGCCACAACCCATCTCTGGTAAACATCCATACACACTCATTCACATTCATACACTACGGATAATTTAGCCTATCCAATTCACCTGTACCACATGTCATTGGACTGTGGGAGAAATCAGAGCACCTGGAGGAAACCCATGAGAACATGCAAACTCCACAGAGAAACGTCAACTGACCCAGCCGAGGCTCGAACCAGCGACCTTTTTGCTGTGAGATGGCAGCACTTCTCTAATTTTAAACTTCACTATATATGTTTTAAATAGTATTTTTAAGTAAAGCAATGATGTAGTGCTTACTCAGACAGCTAGTACTTTTTACACTTTAACTGTGGGGGAAACCGGAGCACCCGGGAATCTTCTGGTCCAGTCAGGACTTAAACTAGAGAACTTCTTGCTGTAAGGCGATCGTGCTAACCACTAGCCTAATTATGATCCAAACTATGCATGGTATTTGATTTGAGGTTTAGTGGAGTTTTTTTAGTGGAGGTTTTAATATTTACATTTAATGGAGGTTTTAGGAGCATTTTGACACCTTATATTGTAATATATAACTCATTCATTTTCTTTTCGGCTTAGTCCCTTTATTAATCTGGGGTCGCCACAGCGGAATGAACCGCCAACTTATCCAGCACTTGTTTTACGCAGCGGATGCCCTTCCAGCCGCAACCTATCTCTGGGAAACATCCATGCACACACATTCACACTCATTCACTACGAACAGTTTAACCTATCCAATTCACCTGTACCGCATGTCTTTGGACTGTGTGGGAAACCGGAGCACCTGCAGGAAACCCACGCAAACACAGGGAGAACATGCAAACTCCACACAGAAACACCAACTGACCCAGCCGAGGCTCGAACCAGGGACCTTCTTGCTGTGAGGCAACAGCACTACCTACTGCGCCACTGCGTCGTCTAGTAATATATAATATATATCATAATCTAATATAATGTACTGTAAATGATGCCTCTTTGTGAAATATGTGCACTCCAAAAAGAATTTTTGTTGCTTGTTCAAACTACTTATTTAAAATGAGCTGAATCAATTATCAATCAATAATTCCTGTGTTTTGGGGGGACAACTTAAAAGTTTTATGTTCAATCTACTTAAATAAATAAAAACAATTCAATCAACTTAATCAATTTGTGTTGGGACAAGGTGAAGGAATTGTGTGGAACCAGCGTTGAAAAAACCACAACATATTTTTGTTTTTGACATTTATTTTGGACCATGGGCGCAGGCATTATTTACAATGATGCAATCAGGTTGCTTTTCCCTACAGGCACTCTACCTTTTCTAGTGTCAACTTAGCACAACTGGGGATACAAAATGCTACAATGCCACGTTGTGGCACTTTAGCTTGTAATTTTTTTTAATCAAAGATATGTTGTTTTTCATTACTTTCACTCCAAAAAAGATTTCTGCCTCTTGTTCAAACTACTTATTTAAAATTAGCTGAATCAACACACTTCTTCTGGGTTTTTTGGGGACAACTTAATTGTTTTATGTTTAAATTTGTAAAAACTGTTAAGTTAACTTAATCAATTTGTGTTGGGATAACATGAAGGAGTTGTGTGGACCCCTGCATTTTTACAGTGTTTATTTTTTACTTTATAACATTAAATGCTTCCAGATATTAAGTGATATTAAGATATTAATCCAGATTAGTGCAGATATTAAGTGCACTAGTTCCGATCTCCCTTTGTGCAATGACAATACTGATACTGCCACTGAATTTGCAGTTAAAGTCTAAATGAATATCTCTCCTGTGAATTTGGTTTTGTTTTCTTTTTTAATTATTTCCCAAATGATTAATGATGATTAACAGAGCAAGGAATTTTTCACAGTATTTCCTATAATAATTTTTTCTTTTAGATAAAGTCTTAATTGTTTTATTTCAGCTAGAATAAAAGCAGTTTTTCTTTTTTTAAAACCATTTTAAAGGTCAAATTATTAGGCCACTTAAGCAATATTTTTTCGATTGTCAACAGAACAAACCATCATTATACAATATTTGCCTAATTACCCTAACCTGCCTAGTTAACCTAATTAACCTAGTTAAATATTAATTACTGTCATCATGGCAAAGATAAAATAAATCAGTTATTAAAGATGAGTTACTAAAAATATTTTGTGTAGAAATATGTTGCAAAAGAGGGGCTAATAATTCAAGAGGGCTAATAAATCTGACTGGAACTGTATGTTTGTGTGTCCCAGGCTTTAGATCACAAAATCTGAAATTATTACTTAAGAAAATCAACCTTGGGTCTGAATATTCTCAGGAAAGTCAGATTATGATCCACTAAAGATAGCCTGTTGGGCCAACAGGACACTGTCTCCATTATAGAGGCAATGGTTTTAAGTGATTGTCTAATATTCCTTTATGACCTGGCTCTTTACTCAAAGGTCCACCTTAGTTTCTGTGTAAACGTCTGAGAAAGCGTGTTGAGATCGACTGCTTTGATCTCACTGTGCTTTTTATGCAAGTTAAATCCTCTCTTCACTTCAGATCTCCAACTGCTGCTTACAATAATCACAACACATGCCAAATTAGATGAAAGATAGAGGGAAAACATCAGAAATGATCAATGGAAGATTAGTGGAATGAGGAAACAGGGCCCTGACAATGGACGCTGAGCTGAATGAATGTTACGCAAACTCTGCTGGGCTTTGAGATGGAAACAATGAAAACACTTTAGTTATGCAGCATTTTAAAAACTTAATTCACATGCTAACTCACTTGTGTCTTTAAGTCTGGATCATGGGATGGCTAGCAAATCTGAGAAATCTACATAGACTGTAGAAGTGCAGCATGTGGTTGTTATTTGATTATAATGTTAATTTTAATGTTAATACCAATTCTGCATTCTTAAAAAAGTGCTGGGTTATTTACATGGTTTCTGCTGGTCAAATTTAAGACTTTTTAAGACCTTTTTAAGACCCCCCAAAAAATGTACTTGCCCTATCTAATATGATTTGCCTGTAATTCTAATTAGTTATTTCTTAGCCACATATTAAAAAAAAAGCAGACCCTAGTTATATACATATATTTTTTGCAACATAACTATTAAACATAATTAATAACATAAAAAAACTCAGTAAAAACGAAATGTATGCACAACAAACTGTTCTAAAAGTTTTATTCAAATGTATTTGTTGGTGATTGGATGTGTGTTGGATCAACTGGGTAGCTTTACATAAAGTTTAAAATGATTTTAGGGTA